>JAULKJ010118754.1:0-15237 GCA_032355405.1 Rubia balearica | reverse complement strand
TAGTAAATAAAAAATCGATATTTAGAAACTACTCGTTAAGATGAATTAAACAATGTCACATACGATAATGATATTTCTCATATGTTTATTCAAATATGCGGTTAAAATTTTATAGAGAGTAGTGTCATAAAAATAGTGGGTAATTTGGGTTGGGACAGAGGGAGTAATATACATTATCGTAGGACAGGGGTTGTTAACGACAGTGAAATAGGGTCTAAAATTGCTATTTCAAACCATCATCTCTTACATATTACTGGAAAATAGGTATACAGGGCACCGATATTTTGGCTCTGGGAGGTAAATGTCGGTGCTGAAAAAAGATGCAAGGCATCGATTTTGTATAAAAAATCATGGAAACCGTTGCCGATGGCTATTCTCAGCACCGGATTATGGATATCAATGCCTGAAACTGGTGCCTAAAATGAAATATAGCATGGGTACATGATGGGAAAAGTGTGAAATACCGGTGCTTGAAATGTATCTATGTGAGTAATAGTGTTTTTGGCGCTTAGGGGAAAAAGTAGCATTGATATGAAACCATGAAGCCAGTGCCTGTTACAAAATAGTTAGCTCCGGAAAACGTTATTGTGGTGCCATGTGATTGGGTCCCACCCAAAAAGGGGATGATATTGTTTTGAATTCCAGCACCGGTAGGGTAAATGGGAACTTAATGGTGCTAGAATGGCAAATACCTGGTAAAAATTTGGTGGAAAATTTTCTAGCACCAATATGTTGGTATAAAATTAATGCTAGAAGAGCATTTGATGCTCACTTACCACTATTCATTGGCAGGTAAAAAGTGAAATTTCGGGGAGAGAAGGTAAAAAATGGTGTCTTTTTTGGAGGGTTTTGACATTGAATGCTCAAATGAAGACCCACGAAGGTTAGTTTTAAAATTGTTTGATATTGTTATTAATGATGGAATATGTCACAAATGGTTTGTATGCTTATATTGTGTGTGTTTGATCATGTTCATAATCCTTGCATTCATGTAAGAAATGTGATTGTTCCCTAGATTTCTTGATGTCATTAATACCTTGTTTAGGATTGTGAAATTGTTGGGTAGGATTTGAATGTTGTGACGTGAGTTGTACGTATGGTTTTCCAAATTGATTTTGAATGTGTAGAATATTGCATAGCCATGGTCACTGTGCGGAACTATAATTGTCCTACATTCGTTACTTTGTATAGATGGAACGTGCAATTGAGAGGCGTAAGCATGTGTATCTCAACGTTAGTTGGTTGAGCATAGAATATGTTGATTTTGTGTAGGGGTTTTTAGGGAACGCATTTGGTCGTGAGAAGCGAGTGTTATGTCCTTATCATAATTGCAAGAATCGTAACCGTAGTGATGATAGAGACAACATGAAACTTCACTTGGTTAGGAGAGGGTTTGAGAAATATTATTTGGTTTGGACGTTTCATGATGAGAAGGCACCGTCGAAAGTGATTGTAAATGAGGAGAGTGCTTCGGGACTTAAATTTAGATGAAATGTGTAAGAAGGCTGTCAATGAATTTAAGGGGAGGCCCTAGGTTTTGTCAAATTTCTTAGGTGAGAAGGACATGTCATTGTATTCCGGTTGCAATAAGAAGGATATGGTGATGTCATGTTTGATTGAATTGTTTAATGTGAAAGGTGTTGGTAAATGGAGTGACACTAGCATGAACAAGTTTCTAAAGTTCTTGAATGAAAATGTTTCATCTAGTAAAGGGATACCGAACAACCTCTACTAAGCAAAGAGAATTATTTGTCCGATGGGATTGGAGTATGAAAAATACATGTTTGTCCCAACGATTGTGTTTTGTGCAGGGGTGACTAGGAGAAAGAGGTGGCATGTCTCGTATGCCACGTTTCACACTACAAGAAAAGGATAAATGTGGTTTTCGATAGAGATGTTGTCGTAAAGTTAAGGAAACGGAGGGCTCTCGAAGAAGAAGCTGCTGAAGAAAACGAGGATGATAGCCAGGATAACCCCCTTTGCTATCCGAGGAATAATGACCTTACCAAGGAATATGGGCATAAGGGAAAGGCCTTCGACAAGTTCGATATTGCCACTTGTTGTAGGGAACGGATAGCGGCTATGTGCCAGTCGGTCATGTTAGCTAAGGAAAGGGACCTTGTCCCCGTCGCTTTCAAGGAAGTTAATGGTGAGATGGTTTGTGTAAAAATTTGGAGCAACTAGACCGCATATTGCAACTACACCTTTCGGAGGCGGGTCAAATTTGGTACGCCCCATTAGATGTCAAGAAAGAGGCGTGCAGAGATATAAAGGTAAATTTATTTTTCATAATACTTAGTTTATAAATGCCAAATTGTTAATATTAAACTATATACTCATGCTCCTAACCTATATATTGTGTAATCTTCCGTCGTATGCAAGTTTCATGTTTGAAACGAAATTGAATGAAAACCAATGGAGGAGGTTGAGGAAAAATGTGGTAGGCAAGGCTTGCGATGCACATCGAAACAAGAAGTCCAAGGTGGCGAACAAGTACATACATTTTATGCCGGGCGGCAAAGTTCTAAAATACAAGCCTTGGGAAAAGTACGGCTGGATGGATGAGGAGGAGTGGAAGAAGTTCAAGGAACACAGAAAGACTAAGGACATGATTATAAGTAAAGTTCTTGCATGATATCATAAATAATATATCAATATTTATCAACTAATTCACCGTGTTAATAATTAGTAATTTTTTAAATATATTTTCAAAAATAAAAGCAAGAAGGAAAGTACCCAATCTAAGGAAAAGAGGTTCAACCACCACACTGGACCAAAGGGGATAGGGCTACAAAAGAGAAACTGATAGAGCAGCTAAAAGAGAAGGAGAGGAAGAAGCTAAGAAACCATGGATACACGGAAGAAGAGATCAAGGAGGAGATCAATTCCAAGAATTTCACGCCTGACATTTTGCCAGTCTACTTGGAGTCGAACAAGGGAAAGAATAAAGATTATGCAACCCCGAAATTCAAGCCATAGAAGAGGATATTGTATGTATCCAATTCATTTTATATTTTCATAATTAAGTGTTATTTTCACTACTAACATAATAATATGTTCCGCAGTTGAGCATGAACGAGGAGAAAGAGAAGGGAACCCTAGAGTTGGGTCCGGTTGAGGACATTTTGATACGAGCCACCGAGAAAAGGGATCACACGGGTCGCTACAAAGGTACCCAGTCCCAGCTGCCAGTAGCTGTTGCAATCCCAGGCATAGCGAGAAGCAAGTGGAGCAGCAGCTCCTCGTCCCAAAATCAATCTAGAAGCCGATCTCGCCCAGATGGTATCAAAGCTATGGTAGTAAAGAGTTATTTTTAGATAGTATAATTCATCATCAAAATTAGATGAATTTAAATATTTTTAAACAAAATTATAAGCATAACATTAAGAATGCTAGATTGGAAGAATATGAACTTCCACAACAGCTCGATGAGCTAAACAAATGAACAATTCCATTAGTTGCTACAAAGAAAATTTATAACCATAGAATTTTTGAGAATCTCATAAATAGACATATTATAAAAACTATTGAAGAGTTTATCCAAATGGATAGTAAGGAAAGAAGTATCCAGTTATTTTCTGATAGTGATAATGAAAGATATCAAAAACATTATTATAAGTTTTTACATATTGGTTTAGTGCAAATTTCTTTTAAACCTTTAATTATGGAAGGTCTTCCAGAAATTTTTAAGGCAGTTCTTAGGGATGCTAAAACTTAGATTGGAGACAATCTTTGATGGGTGTTATGCAATCCAGTTTGGCCTATGGTCCAGTTTATTTTGATGTTAAACCTAATTTAACATCTATATTTGATCCCAACATTTTGCATGCTTTAACATTATATGTAAAAGTTCATGGAAAAATTGATAAACTAAGATATCCCCATAGAGGCTCAAAAAAATAAAGATTCATGTGCACCACAACAAGAAAAACCTCTGAAAATTCCAGCTAATATTCAGCCAACTCCTTCTATGGATGGTATTTTCTTAAAAAAGAAAAAAATGATTCTTCATTAGAATATCTAGAAGAAATTCTTTCTTAATTCAAAGAATTAAAAGTTTCTACACAGGACTCTGGTATTCATAAACCTAGTAGTTCTACCATTAAAATGATAAATAAAAATGAAGAAAAACAAATTACTACTATGAAAAGTAATTGGAAACCTAAATTAGGTTTGGAAAGCTATTATTATCGTGGACCAATTCCTATGGATGCCTTGGTCGTAGAACAGGCTTATACGAATGATCCTATTGTCTATTCGGATACTGAAATAATTGAATGGAACATCGTTGGTGGTTCCAATAGTCAAATTTTTAGAACATGTCATCAAATGATTAAGTATCCAATAGTCAAATTTTTAGAACATGTCATCAAATGATTATGTATGCTGCTGCCACCAAAGCAAATAATCAGAGTGATGCAGAACAATGGTCATTGCTTGTTTTACTGGTCAGCTAAAAGCGTGGTGGGATAATTATCTTACCCAGGACCAAAAAGATTCTATCCTCAATTCCATTAAACAAGAGGTTAATGAAATAAAGCCTAATGCAGTTTTTACTCTAGTATTAATAGTATTAGAGCATTTTACTGGTAGTTATTCTACAAATTATGATAATATTCGAACTCTGTTACAAAACCACAGGTGTCCCAACCTTACATCTTTTAGATGGTATGAGGACATATTTCTTAACAAAGTTTTAAACCTCCCAGAGGCTAATAGTAGTTCTGGAATGCCAGATTCCTTGATAAACTTCCCTCTCTTTTCACTGAAAAGATTAAGAGAAGTTTAAGGAGAGAATAAGGAAATTCTCAGATCCAATGTGATCTTTAATTCTATGTTCATTTACTTGGAAAATGTATGGAAGAGAGCTTATCTCTCTGTAATGATTAAATTACAATAACAATTAAAAAAGCATAGGTTGCTAGAAAAAACCCAATTAGGTGAATTCTACCAATAATTTTGTTTTGATCAACCATACTCTCAACCAATAGTAAAAAAGATGAGATATGTAGAAACCCCCCATAAAATGGAGTATTATAAGAAATATAAATCTTATTCTAATAAAAATATGCTGCTAAAAAAGAGTAAAAAATGAAAGAAATGGCTATGTCCCTAAAAGACAGAAAAAGTCATCCACTATCTATGCTTGTGGAGAAAAGGATTATTACGCATATAGGTTTAATGAGAAAAAAGATAAAATTAGATCTTTAAACATAGTTGAAAACATAAAAAATTAATTATTAGAAATGATTGCCTCATTAGATAGTTATGATAATTTAGAGGAACTTATAAGCTCATCTGATTATGAGAATATTTATTCTTCTTATACAGAAGAAGAAAATCTGTGTACTTGCTCTTTAAAAGATAACTGTCAAGTTATCAATGATAAAGATGAAACAGATGATGAGTTTTATAAACTCCAAGCAAAATTTTCTAAATTCAACATCAATGTTATAAATGGTGAAGAAGTTATTGAACTTCTTGATAATATTCAAGATAAAGCTTAAAAGGCTGATTTTCTTGAAGATTTATTTAAAGCGTAGGAAAAGGAAAAATCTGATAGGATTTCTTCAAAAAAAAAAACAAGAATTGATCCTCCTTATAATTTCTCAACCATTGTGGATGAACTACTAAGAAAAAGGAGTCAAAACGGCCTTATTACCATTCAAGAATTAAAAACAGGGATCCATGATCTCAAAACTGAAGTTTCTTTACTTCAAAATAAACAAATTATTCTAGACAATAGGATTATAATCCTTGAATCAAGACATATATATCTTCCACTTCTTATCCAGTGGACGAAGATCTTGATTCAAGGATTGATTCAAGGAGTGGAAGATATATCTTTCTTGATATAATCCTTGAATCAAGACAGATATATCTTCCACTTGGGATTGGGATACCATTTATAAATGGATTAATGCCTTTAAAACATATTGACGAGAAAAGTTTCTCAGGAACATATCAAGGGAAAACTATTACTTTCCCTTGGATTCCAAATTATCAGTGTAACGATATACTTTCTCTTGTGCAAAAAAAACAACATTTATGTTATTTGCAACAAGAATTAATAACTTTCAATATTCTTGATGAATTAAAAAATCCTAAATTAAAGGATAAGATTAAAGGTATTGAACATGATTCTTCAATAACCATTTGCAATGATTTACCAAATGCTTTTTGGTATAGAAACAAACATATTGTTTCCATTCCTTAAAAATAAGACTTCCATGAACAAATATTCCTACCAAGGCTAGACCTTTCCAGATGAATAAGGAATATCGAGAAATTTGCAAAAAGGAAATTCATACTTTAATAGAAAAATGACTCACATGTTCTTCCAGTTCTCCTTGGGGCTGCACTGCATTCTATGTTAATAAACATAGTGAGCAGCAACGTGTAACTCCAAGACTGGTGATTAGAAAGCCTAAATTATATTTTGGCATATTATAAAAATCTATCTTTGGATGAAGTTTTCTTATATGACAGACTGGAAAAATCTGCCACCCCATGATCTAAAATTCATACCAAGACAGTTCAAAAAATCAAACAAAATTTTCAATCTTTGCCATGTCTTATGCTTACAAACCCAAATTGGGGAAAAATAATTGAAACAGCTGCTTCTGACATTGGATATGGAGGCATTCTGAAACAGATAAATCCCCATACTAAGCCGGAGTATTTGGTCAGATATTATTCTGGCAAATGGACTAATAGTGAAAAGAATTACGCTACTATAGCTACAGAAATTCTTCCAATAGTCAAGTGTGTCCTGAAATTCCAGGATGATCTTTCAATACAAAGTTCTTAATAAGAACAGACTGCAATGCGGCCAAGTTAATGTATCAAAAAGATTATAAACATGACGTTTCCAAACAAATGTTTGCAAGACGATAGGCCCATTTGATTTTGATATTCAATATCTTGAGGGAAAATAAAAATCATTGCCAAAATTTTAAACCCGAGAATATTTGCAAGAACAACCTGATGCTCCCACGTGGACTACACCTACTCCTCATAGGGGTAGAAGGAGAGACAGAGGCTCGGGCCAAAGAAGAGGCAGAGGCTCGGGCCAAAGCCGAGGGGGGAGTAATACTCCATATACTCCTAACATTCCAGGAGTTATACTCAAGGAAACAGGCTCATCAAGCCAACAACCATATTCATATACCTGAAAACTACAGCCGTCAGAAACTGACAGGAATCAATATTTGATTCGATCCTGCGAGGAAGTAATAATCACTTATCTCATGAGGATAAAAATTACCTTATTCACTCGTAGCTTCTTATGAACCTGTATGCATAAAATTTACGCTTTCTCTTCAAAGAGGGGAAAAGCAGGATGTATTATGAATACATTCTTATAGTAACCAATTCTGCTGAAATCACGTTATTCCCGGATAATAAGCCAGGAGTGGAAATGAACTATTCAAATTTCTATCTAAAGAAGATAATATCTCCTTATGAATGGGGTATCAGCACATTCCGATCAAAGTAATTCTAATTCCTAGGTCATCCATAAATATGGCCTTCAATTACATCGATGCCTTTACTCATACATTTTATTATGAGAATAAAAACACATGCTCATACATGGTGGATTAAATTCAATCCAGAAATTTTCAAGAACAACCAAAATGGACTAACTGTTCCTGGATGGATATTTCCATGGTGGAATATTATGGGGCATGATATTCAAGTCCTACAAGACCCTTATATGGGTCACTACAAAGAATGGGTTCAGGTGGCACCATGTGTTACTCCTGATAACCCTTCCGTATCGAGGGATCTGCATCATTATTTTTCTTTATGCAGATAGATATCCCATTGATATGGAAATGGATTCCAGAAGCATGGAAAAATTCTCAAGGCATTCTTTGCCCCAAGAGAAAATTCCTCGCTAGGTTTTGGTCAAGGCTTCTGGAACGAGACATAGAGGATCCAAAAAATAAGTATGGTTCTTCGTTAGAAGAAGAAATTACATCTTTAATTAAGTCTTTAAAATATGTTCATAGCAGGAAAAGTCAAGAGGATAATACAACCTCATTTTTCTCCAAATTGGAAAAAACTATGAAAATAAAATATCCTCAATTTTTTAGGAAGATTTAATGACAGCTTATCTCGATAAGGTTATAGCTAATTTTTGTAAAAAAAATAAGAGCAAGGTGGAATGCAGTCCATATACCGAGCCTTCTACCTCCTCAATAAAGGATGTTGAAGATGATAACCCCTATGGATGCTTGGCTGGAGAATCACATGCAATAGAGGAAGAACTAACTGCAAAAGACCTCTTCGACAGCCTAATAGAAGCAGTGTTATAGAAAGCCAAGTCCAAGGAAGTAGCCCAAGGAAAGCAGAAGATGCTCGAATAATCAGCTCCATCAAATGGAGTGAGTGGAATGAAGACCCCACTTCATCAATCATAGAGTTGGTGGAGAGAAGGCTCCATCAGTAATAGAGTAAAGAAGAAAATCGGACACATTGGTCCCGCCACTTTCATAAAGTTAACTTTAATAAAGCAACTTTTTGTAAAGTTTTTTTTTATTTTTTTGTAATAATTTGTAAAGCTACCTTCCTTCTTTAATAATTGCAGAGGCCAACCATTCTCTTATAAAAGGGTAAGCCGTGACATTAGTTAGGACCAAACCTTGGAAAAGTTAGAACCAATCATTCTAAATTTCTCAGTAAATATACACAACAGTTTTTACATTCCGCTCTGGGCTGAGCACAACCTGGGTACTTTCTTTTTAATTTTCTTTTTAATTTGTTACTTGATGACAAGCTAATAAGCCTATATTTCCCGCAAATACTCTTTCTCCTTGTATGATGCTTCTGTTAGAGTAAGGCTAATAGGTTAGATTCATAAAACGGTTTAAATGAAGTATTTTTTAGGTATTACTTTGATTAAATTTGTGAAACAGCTTCATTAAAATACTGCTTAGTTACACGATTATCGTGTAGGTGCTGATGTCAGCCGTTTTAAGCTTTGTGGAGGCGTTTAGACATTGTTTCTGGCCGTTTTAATCATTGGATAGAGTTGTAACTAGGTTATTATGGATTTGAAGTAAATATGTGAGTTTAAGTAAGTAGTAACTGGATTAGTATGAACTTAAATCCGTGAATCTAAGTCTAGAGGTCTCACTCGCCCCAGATGGTATCAAAGCAATGGTACTAAAGAGTTATTTGTAGGTAGTATAATTCATCATCTAATTAATTGAATTTGAATATTTTTTTAAAAAAATATAAACATAATATTAAGAATGGTAGATCAGAAAAATATGAACTTCCACAACAGCTCGATGAGCTGAATAGATGGAAAATTCCATCAATTTCCAATTTTTTTTATAACTATGGTATTTTGAGAATCTCAAAAATAGACATATAATTAAAAATACTGAAGAATCTATCCAAATGGATAATAAAGAGAAAACTATTCAGTTATTTTCTTATATTGATATTGAAAGATATCAAAAACTTTAATATATTTTTTTGTATATTGGTTTAGTGCAAATTGTTTTTAAAACTTTAAAATTGGAAGGTCTTCCAGAATGTTTTATGGAAGTCCTTAGGGATGCTAGAAACTTAGATTGGAGACAATCTTTGATGGGTGCTATGCATTCCAGTCTGGCCTATGGTCTAGTTTTTTTTGTTAAACCTAATTTAACATTATCTTTATCTGATCCCAATATTTTGCATGCTTTAACATTATATGTCAAAGCTCATGGGTATAATTACATTCCTGAAACTGAGGTCATGTGTATCTGCTATCGAATATATTTTCGTGTCTTAGATACCATGAATCCAATTTGCAAAATTATTGATGATAAAAGGAAAAGAAAAATGGTTTTACTAGAAACCAATTTGGCCAACCGGTCCAAAATTATTACTCGACGACCAATTAGTTGTGATGAAATCGAGTATCTAGATAACAGGAAAATTGAGAAAGCTGTTCCTTTCCGAGCAAGGACAGATACACATATTGCTCAAGTAGTTCAAACTACTTATGCTAATATCCATCTCCAATTTTCTAAATAAATATCTAAAATAGGTAGTTCTATGTCTTCTAATTATTATATTTCCCTTTTTGAAGACATTTCTAGATGTTTTACTTCTGGGGAATCTACATCCCGAATTAATGAAGATCTTTATAAGGTCATATTTCCTTCTGAGATATCAGGAGAAGAAGAGATTCATAAAATTAAAATTGTTAATAACCAAATTCCGGTGGGATTAAAAACTGATCCTATAAATCTCTCACCCAGTGAAATGGGATATTCTAATTATTTTGAAGATGGATAGGACAACATATGAAAAAATTGTTTACAATAATATTCCACCTTTGATGTTAAATTATTCTCCTGGATCTGATCTTAGGTAGATTATCAAAGATGATTTTAATAGTCATCAATACGATCTTTTCAGAAAATGGTTCTTTCATTTTTTACAAAAAAAGAGGTGTGTTCTGTTAGAGATCAATTTTATGTAGAATTACAAACCAAAAAAGAATTTAATCTTTTTGTTAGATGGTTTGTCGAAGACTATGTTCTTCTTAATATAAATGCTATTAAAAGACTTTGGCATTTAGATTCCCAAAAAGTCCTTAGGAGTTTATATCCTCCAGATGAGTCATTTTCTCTGAAAAAGGATAATAGTAATAATGATTTACAAGCCTAGCCATTTATGAAGATTTTACATCGGACTCTTACAAATGGCCAACTATTGATGATATCAATAGCTTGTTTAAAAAAATAGTCAAACAAATATTAATCATACAAATATTAATCTAAAAATTATTGGTGAACAAATCAGACTATTGCATGAAAAAATTGATAGACTAAGATCTGTAATAGAGACTCAAAAAAATAAATATTCCTGTACACCACAACAGGAAAAACCTCTGGAAATTCCAGCCAATATCCAGCCACCTCTTTCTATGCATGGCATTTGCTTAAAAAATGATTCTTCATTAGAAATCTAGAAGAAATTCTTTCTCAATTCAAAAATTAAAAATTTCTACACATGACTGGAAGGTCGCCGCCTTACCCCTCAAAGATACTATTTTAATCCCTTTTTGCTTACTAACTACAATTAAGTAGATAGTGGCAAGTTGGGATCATCAACGGAGACAAGGGATATTCCTAAGTGTTTGCTCATACAATGCTAAATATTACGCTAGATATATATATATACATACATATAAAAATGGGGTTTTTTTTCCCCCTAAATTATGAATTTAAAGGCAAGTTAAACTAATAAAGAATACAATCACTAAAATGAGATTAAGTACGAGTTACGGAGTCTTGGGGAAAATTGACTTATACTTCCAAGCCTTCTATCTATCATTGACCATATAACCTATTCAACACCTTTACTACTTTTTGTGAAGATAAATCTTCCATTCTTCTTTGATAGTAGTTTACAAGGGTGAATTCGACATCTCTAGTTAAACCTTACTAATGACCCCTTTAGTCGTTCAAAGCCTAAAGGTATCCCATTAATGGCATTAAGTTCAAAGAATCAACAAGCTTCGTAACAATTATAAACACTACACCGTGTCTAAGCATTGAACCAATTCATGCATTTACACAAGATTAGTCAAGAACTTTCAACGCTCATTAACTTCTCTCATTTTCTACACAAATAAACATGATAAAGAATTTGACATTATCACATTTACCTAGCATTCATCAAATCACCAACAACATTAGAAGATCTAAATCATGCTTTTGGATTTCATATTAAAGAAGGGAGAATTAGCTACTTTCTCCAAACCCTAACACATAATCATACTAGCAATTCATATAATCAAACTTCCAATATCATAAATGAATTCAACAACCCATTTCAACACAATAAATGTACAATAGCAAAGCATTAAATAGTTTATAAATAGATCTCAAGATATGGGCTTGGAAGACTAATCAATTTCTCCTAAGGTTATGTTTAGCTATTAGAGTTCATACTAATTAACAAAAGAAAAATCAAACATGAATTCAAGAGGAATTAAGGTAGAAAATGGAAGAAAACCTAGGGTTTTCGCAGCAGAAATCGGGAGAGAAAAGTTGCAGAAGAAAGAGAAAAGTGATGAGTATTTATAGTGCAAAAATTCCAACAAGTAAGTCTGGGCAGATGGCCGTCGCGACACAGGCGTTGCGACTTCCGACGGCCAGAGTACTCTGCCCTCAAGTGACTTCTTCTCTTTGGTCTTCATGTATTTGTCTCCTCTTCCTTTCTTCGGGTCTTCAAAAGTCTTTATGGTCTTCAAAATGGAGTCTTCAAGGTCTTCAAATCCTCAACAATTATCTCGTCTCACGGAATCCTTATTACAAGTGATAAAAGTGATAACGTTGCTCTTAACTCTAGTAATAGAATTTCAAGGTAAAATAGAGTATCCAAAGCATAAAAGTCCACCAAAATGAGTATAAAAGCTCCCAAAATAACTGTATAAAATGGACACACCAAATACCTGTTGAATTCGAGAACTCTAGCCTTCGAGTACAGGTATACAATAGGGTGACAATCCCGAAGTGATGAGATTAGACCTAGATGAACTCGAAGAAAAAGCAGAGAGCAACAATTACAGAGGCAAAGTATAAAGAGAAGATGGCTAGAGCATACAATCAGAAGGTTAAGAAGACGCAATTCTATATTGGTGACTTTGTAGTGTGAATGAATGAAGCGAGCCTAGCAGAAGAAAAGGGAAAGCTAAGCCCCAAGTGGGAAGGCCCGTACAAGATAGCAAAAGTGCATTGTTCCAACTGCTACAACCTAGAGAGATTGGATGGCAGTAGCATCCCCAACACATGGCACGTGATCAATCTTAGAAAGTTTTATGTTCAACATTTAAGGAGAAAGGTAAGAAAAACCCAAATGTATAGAAGCCGTGAGATGATCATTGGTGTTTTTTTGCATCCTTGTTTTCTTTCCAAAGCGATATTATCACAGCAGTACATGTTTAATATAAAATTTCATCTTTGGTGAACAACATACTTTTTGTCTCCTATGAAAAATAGCCAACTAAGGCACATCGCAAAAAAATTAAGTTTGGAAAAATGCTAAGCAAAAATTTCCAAGTTTTTTACTTTGTAAGCTATAGATCTGACAAAGTCGCAATCTATTATTACAAGCTATAGATCTTGCACAAATACATATATACAAAACAATGAACCAAACAAGCAATAGATCTTGCAGTACGCACTATTCAAAATCACGAACCTCCAACCAATTAATCTTGCAACTTCACAAATTCAAGTAACCATGCTATAGATCTTGCAAAAAGGCAGATATGCCTACAAAACAGTGAAGCAAGCAAGCAACAGATCTTGCACGTTCGCAAAGTAAAGATCCCTAATTTTACAAGCCACAGATCTTGTAAATATGCAAACATGCTAGCAATATTAGTAGTGAAATTATACAACTTTGAAAATAAAGCACGAAAGTGATAAATGTATCCGTGAATGAATAGTAGTAAATGAAAAAAAGAATAACACTTTGTGTTCAGAAAAAATAACTAATTCCAAAATATGAACAAGCATGAAGTACTACTCTGAACGTTCCAAAAAATAAACTATTGACGCCTAGATGCGTGTGATGATCCAGAGGACGAAGAACTGCCATGGCGACGAGGTGGCTTAAATTTATGATGAGACTACTCAACTTCACGATGGGATCATTCAGCCTCGTGCTCATCTACTAACTTTTTGTCATAGTGTCATTTCATGTATAAATAGGCGGGATGTAGTGTAAAATCTCTTCATTCCATATGATCAAAGCATAGTACGCCTTAAATCAGTTATAGGGCCAAATTCCTCACGATCAAGCTGAACACTCATAATGTCAACAATATCTTGATATTCCTTATTTGTAGCCGTCAATTTTTTCACTTCATTCCAATTGGCGAATGTGTGAGACCTAAAAGCTTCAAAAAAATGAATCCTCTACTTGCTGATACTCATCGTTAGGTCCTCGCAACCAATAGATCGATGAGATAATGAAGGAAGGGCTTCAAGTCTATCCTTGTATTCAACACAAGCTTGTTCAAGCTGATGCACACATGAGTTAGGATGATTACACTCAGCACGAATCTCTTCATTCTCACTGCATAGTAGAGTGTTTATAGCAAATTCTTTGTAAATTTACTTCTCCACCCGACTGCACAAGAGGAGAGATGATTACACTTATTCATTCTTCAACAACTCTAGTAGATCGTTGATGCGAGAACACTGTTTATTAATGATCAGAGTCTTTTGATGAGTCTCGCTAGCCTTGTTAGAAGTAAAACTTTTAGCATCCTCTTGTTGGCGAAGTATTCTGACCATGCTCAGTTGTTGGCGGTGAATAAGGTTGTTCTATTCAGCAGAAAACTCTTTCAGTTCGCGGACAGAGTCTTGAGTATCCTTTAAAGTCTTCATCCATCCAAATTCAAGATCATGGAAGCCAAGTAACCTATACTTCAGGAGAATATCCAAACACAATGCCCACTCATAAACACAGGGATGAAGATGGAGCGAACGCATTTACACACCAGCTGATTCAAGATCAACCAAGCTGCAAACTATATCCTTGTCCAGAGATTCAATTCAGCTATAGAGGATAGACGAGGCATATTGGCGAGGTGAGATAGCAGTGCATAAGGGTGACCACCATCAGAACTGCTACGGAGTAACCCTTCATTAAGATTAACCTTTCGTTGCTCGAGCCTCTTCTCCGCTTTAGCCAGTTTAGGCAAATTTTGGACCTTCACGATGGGGTTCAAACTCCGCAGCTCAGCCATAGCCTCAACGTACCCAACCTTGCAAGCAGAAATGGAGCTTTCTTCAAATAAAGTATAAAAGGACTTCGTCTTCACCAGTCGGCCAACGAGGAGTCGAGGACTTGAGGGTACAAAGACGAAGCCGGACTGTTAGCCCACATCTCCTCCAGCTTAAACCGCAACCTATCAGCTTCCTTCTCAACAGCCAAAGCACGAGCCTTACCTGATTGCGGAAGTTTTTTAGTTGCTTCAATAGAGGCATTCAAAGCAGTGTACTTTTCCTCAGCCGCCTGCCATTTCACCAGTAGCAAACCGTCTCCTTTAGCAAACTCAGAAACTCGCTTGCTAACGAGCTGCAGACTCTCACCAACCTAATTTTCAAAAATATGCAAGCAAGTATGGGCGCTAGATATCACAATAAAGAAGTACAAAGTTAAAGCACACGTAAAACCTTAAATAAAAATAAAAATTGAAATTCAATTATA
>JAULKJ010118541.1:0-15242 GCA_032355405.1 Rubia balearica | reverse complement strand
CTGCATCAGGACGATTATCCGAGGTTTGGTAATGGTTCCATCAATGAAACCAATCCCCCTTGGCAAACATAGCGCTAGAAATTGCAGCAGACCATTCAAGGTAATTCTCTTCTCCTTTTAGTATCAAGGGATAGATTGAAAAACTAGGTTCGTCATTGGTACTGAGATAGTAAAGATCATTCAAAAATTAACCGACAGGGATAGATTCCCCAAAGCCAGGTTGTAATTACAACTGTTTGAGTAAAGCTACAATAAAGTCAGCGGTATTGAAAATCTGTAGCTTATTCGCCTCAGTTTCAGCAGCGATGCGGGCTTGCACAAGAGCATTGGAACTGGAACCAGATGCAGACATAGTTGCGGATCAGCGGCAGAGCTTATCGGTGGTATGGGCAAAGCAAGTAGCAAAGGCGCAGTGGCAAGTGAATGAGTCGGCGGCTGCGCATGTGAATCACGCGCGCACTGATCGGGGTAGGTACAGCAGTGGACGGTCATGGCAACCGGAGAAGAAGCTGCGGTGGGTCATCGAACTGCAGAACGGTGAAATGGCAGATGAAATTGGCGGACAGCGGCGGCGCGTGTTGGAGAGGTGCGGTTGTTGATCGGCGGCAATCGGCTCTGACGAAGTATGGCACCGGAAAATTTTCTTTAGGGTTTCACGATTTTAGACTCTGATACCATGTAGAAAATAAAAGTAATAATGTGTTTTTATTAATGTTCGAGGGTACATTATATAGATTTATAAAGACATATATAGAAAAGGTAAAAGGAATCTAAATTTAATTACAATGACAAGTAATATTGACATAATATTGCAATTCCTTAATAACATTCCTTCACGAAGCAACTTGCATGTTCGAGCATGGAGTCTAGGAAATATTGGAAAGATTTAGAGATACTTAAAGATTTATCTATTTAAAGTAAGATCAAAATTTTCCATGTTCATTTTATTTTTTCCTTGTTTCATCTTGTTAAGACTTGTATATGTAAGAATGGATTTCACCCCACGCAGGTGCAAAGCATTGATTATAAAAATTTTAGGGTAAAATACAAATATAACTTTATTATTTTTTAAAAGTGTCAATATAACTTTGTATAATCTGAAAGTGTGATTATAATCCTAACGTTTGCATCAAATGTGCCTATGTAACCTTTTAACACTATTCCGACATTGACTGGGTATTTTTCCGGCATTGACTAAACCTAAAAAAAACTAAAATACCCCTAGTAATAAAACTAAAACTTTAATGACTAAAATACCCTAGTGTTCTTCTTCATCTTCGTCTCCATCTTCATCTCCAGAGCCAGCACGTCGCTACTCCACTGCTCTGCACCACCGCTCGCCGCCGCTCTGTCGTCGCTATCAAAATTTGGAATTTTGCTACCGGAATCTGCATTTTGCCACTTCTAAGATGGAGAATGTACACATAGTATTCGAGAAGTGGGAAACAGACACCAATAATTTATGAATTTTTACAAACAAAAGTATAAACAGAAACAAAATTAACAATGCAATCAGTTGAATAATTGGTAATTAATTACCTTAACAATGGAGCTTCCAGGCCAGCATTCTGATTCGGATTAGAATTCGGATTCAGAATGGCGGTGTTTTTCCATGGTCAGCGCCGATTCCACCACTACAACCTGCCGCTCCTCCACTCTACCACCCCAAACTCTAGCACCACTATCACCATCTAACTTCCTCCTCACCCTACCCCGTCGCCTACCACCGTCATCCATCCCTGAACCCTAGCACCACCACCACTATCTTCCCCTCCTCACCTTTTCCCGCCGCAAAGCCCATCTTGCCACCATGCCTGGATCCATCGAAAACCCGTTCAGCAGTTCAAAAATTGACACAACCAGTGAAGGCTCCTGGTTACTCGTTCTTCTTCATCGATCTGCGATATCGTGAGAATAGCGCTAAGTTATGATAACGTGGTAACTCATTCTTCTTCCTCGATGATATCGGGAAGATCCGAGAAAGAAGAGGAATATAGATTTAGGAAGAAGTATAAAAAGAAAGGAAATTTTGAAGGCTTAACCGTCCTTTCACATTTTCTGGAATTATTTTTTTAACTGTGTTATAATGGTCATTTTATTAATTTCTGGCCAAATTCATATTATCAAGGTTATATTGGCACTTTCATCCAAAATTAGGGTTAAATTTTCTTTCACATTATCAAGGTTTTATTGGCATTTTCATCCAAAAAAATGAAATGACAAAACTATCCCTCCTCCTAAACCCATCTTTCTTTTTCAAGAAACCTAATGCTAACGCTACCTTACTGCCTCCAGAAACTGCAGCCGCCACCGAAAACCGCAGCCGCCGCCAGAAAATCCTCGGCAACTGCACAACAACCTCCACCGCGTGCCCCATATCCCCGCCAATCAAAACCCTAACCGCCGCCATGCTCTGATTAGCTACCTCCGCCACCCAAAACCCTCGGCGACATCTCCATTTCCTCAAAACTCTCCGTCGTCACCATGGCGAGCAACTCCATACCGTTGCCGACCTTGGGTACTTCCACCCCTCATTTTTCTTTACTTCTCCACAGCCCTCACCTTAGCTCTCCGCCGCTCCGCCACCACCGATTCTCCACCCTTGCCACCAATTTCAACACCGCTCTGTCGCCTGCAACCCTAACCATCCCCCGCCTCCGCCACTACCGATTCAAACACCGCTCCGCTGCCTGCAACACTAGCCCTCCCCCACCTCTGCCAACACTGATTCGAACACCGCTCCGCTGCCTGTAACCCTAGCCCTCTCCCTTTTCTACCACCATCGATTTGAACACCGCTCCGCCGCCTGCAACCCTAGCCCTCCCCCGCCTCTTCCACCACCGATTCGCCACCCTCATCACCAGTTCGAATACCGCTCGCCACTGCTCACAACCTAAACCTCCGTCACTTGCAACCCTAGCCCTCCTTGTATCCGCTACCACTGATATTCCACCATCGCCACTTATTCACCTCAACCCTAGCCCTCCCCTGCCATCCACTTCATCACCTCTTCTCCCCACTTGCCACCATTTTTGGTGCCGCTCAACCAAGCGCCGGAAAACAGGGAGTACTAATCGGAACGAAGGGAAGAAACTGGGGAGAGAGAGAGAGAGAGAGAAAAAGGAAGAAAAATGGGGAGACAAATGGAAATGAATTTTTTCATCTTTTTATTTTTTTAATTCAAGGGGAAAATCATCTTTTCCATACAATCCGGCCAGATATTCGTTGACTGAATGGTCAACACGGTCAAGGGTCATTTTGGCACTTTCTGAGATTGGAGGGTTATATTGGCACTTTCGGCCTAAAGTCGGGGTAATTTTAGCACTTTACTCTTAAGCGTATTACTTCCATTTATTAACATTAAACGTGGCACACTTTCTTTTTATTTTTTTATTAATTTTTGTAAATTTGACACAACATGATTCTTTCAATTTCATTTTTTTTCAATCTAAATTTAATTTCATCTTCTCATTTCACTCACGTAAATCTAATCATCTAATACTATACTACCACATCGAAAAACACCTCAATGGGTGGCCCGCTAAGATTCCACACTCCAATCACTTTCTTTAAATATTAGTTACTCCATCTTCATTGCATGTGACACACTTTCTTTTTTTAGTTGTTTACGTGGATTTGACACATTTTCATTTTATGGAAAGATTCCTTCATTTTCATCTATTCATACTATTTTTTTTCTAAATTCAATTTCATCTAATCATTTCATTCATTTAAATCCAAACACCTAAACTTATGGTGTTATATTCAACGAAACGGAGGTAGTATTTTTTTTTGCATGTTACGTATCTACTCTCTCCAGCCCATAATGAGGGGATGTCTCACAATGTTCTTCCTACTCTCTATGGTCTTAAATATTAGCTCCATGCAAAATGACACAAATTTTTCAAAAAAAGTAAAATGAGTAGAGGATATTATATTGGGAGAGTAAAATGCAATTGAATGGATAAAAATAATTTTAACTTTGCCAAAAAAAGAAGAAAGATCAATATTAAATTACCAAAAAAAATGAAAAGAGTGTCAACATTAAAAAAAATTGGAGGGAGTATATCTATTCCTTCCATTTTTAGTGACCATGTACAATGGAAGAAGCCACAAAAGTGGTTTCTTTCCATTAAATACAATGTAACTGTCAATCTCTGTTTTCCACCTCACAAAAAGCAACCACAAAGAAACCACTCAATTTTTACCTCCACAATGATAGAAACCACAAAAAAAAATCCATGGACCCCACTTAATTTTTTTATCATACTCCTTAATTTATCTTTCATATTTGATTTAAATAAATTTTTCAGCCCAAAATAAATTAAAATGTGAAACTTAATAATTATTTTTAAAATTTAAATTTAAAATTTAAAATTTAACTTGGTTTGTAAAATTATTTTATGAATTAAAAGTAAATAATAGAGAAATAGAATTTTAAAAAACATTACATTTGCAAAAACGTATTGTTGCGTCTAGAAAAATTACAATAAATACTTGAATACGGAAATATTGATCTCGTCTGACCAATTACTAAAAATTGAAAATCGAAATGTGTATCTACTCTGACCAACTATTACAAACACAAAAGAAATTACAAATAAAAAAAAACTAGTTTATTTAAGTGGGGACACTTAAATGCATTTAATCTTCAGATTTGTAAAAATAAAAACACAGAATAAAAATGCATTCACAAAAGAATTTCATTAGTGAATCAAGATTAAATGCGCCTGTCCAAACGCGGATTAAAAATGGGTGATTACAATCAAGCATTATCATGTGGCAGTTAGGAACAAAAAAATGTCAGCTGACGTGCGGGCCCAGGCATGTGGGGAAAGAATTGGATGGGGCTATTGCCAATGGCAACCACATAGTTGTTTTTCTTGATTTAAGTGCTAAAATGACCCTATATTTTGGTAAAAAGTGTCAATCCAACCCTGGTAACCTGAAATTGGCTGGAATTCAGTAAATTGGCCATTATACTTGTGATTTTAAAATTTTAAAAAAATATTTTAAAGATCCCATTTTACCTTCCTCTCCCTGCTTCTTCCTCATTTCCTTTTTCCATTTTTCCACTTCATCTATCACCTTGCATTTTACCACCTCCCTGCTTCTTCCTTTTTTCCTTTTTCTGTTGAAACCCTAGCCATGCCTAGAGAAATTTGCATCCTCTAGAGAGACTTGAGTCGCCTCCGGAGCCCTCCGGCGGATATGAGTGTTGCGTCCGGTTGGTTGGCCCAGATGTCGAAAGCGGCATCATTTTTCAGATCCACGAACTTCATCCTAGCATCGTTTTTCAGCTCTACATCACTGACATCGCTATCTTAGCTCTCTGGTTAGTTGCTAGAGAGGTAGATTTAGAGAGGAGAGGTGGTCGGGGGTTTGGTGGGGTGGGCTAGGTTTCAGTGGTGGTTACTAGGGTTACAGTGGTGGCGTGGGAGGAGGGGGTTTTCAGCGGCAGTGGCTTAGGTAAAGGCGGGGTGGCTATGGGCCTGGTTTAGATGGTGGGCCGGTGGTTAGGGTTTCAGCGGTGTCGTGGTGGATGTGAGAGGGAGCTTCGATCGGTGGCGCTGTTGAAACCAGATTCTGGCTGGGGGTTTCAACGACGGTGGTGGAGGGGCATCTTTTACTTTCGATTGTTGTGTTGTAGATCTAATCGAAAATCAAATCGAATTGAAAAAAACAAATCGATCGGAGAATCTTCGTCTTCCATCGGAGAGTAGTCTTCCGGACTTCTTCGATCGAAGAGTCATCATCCCCCTCCTCTAACTTCTCATGTCCTATGGAATCCTAGCGGTGGGTCAGAGTTGTTTTCCAGTGCGGCGGTGAAAGGTAGAGGCTTTATGATCATGGTGTAAGAAAGTGGGTTGGGCGGATCTGGCTGGGAGCTCTAAGTTGGTGCTGGAGGCAGTGAGATGGCGGTGGGGAAAGTTTCCTGCTTCCGACTGTCATTGGTGGTAGATCGGCGACGGAGTTAGTGGTGAGGTGGCGGAGCAGCAGTGGTTGTGGTTATAGAGAAGAAGAAAGGTATTTTTGTCTTTACATTTTTAGTTTCAAGGCTAGGGCTATTTAAGTCTTTATAGTTATGGTCAATGTCGGAAAATATCAAGTTAATACCAGAATAGTGTCAAAAGGTTATATCGGCAAATCTGATGCAAAATTTAGGATTATAATTGGCACTTTTGAAAAATAATAGGGTTATATTGGTATTTTACACTTGTTTCTTTTTTAAGAAACTACAAAAAAAACCATAGTTGTGGACCATTGTGGTTTCTTTCCAATAAAAAACCATAAAGAAACCCCATTGCACATGCTCTTAGTATGAAAATCTTACCTAAAATGGCACAATTATCCATAATTTAAATATTAAATTACAAACATAATAGTATTAATTGTTCACCAATTTCATAATTAAGTATCCAGTTAGACTTAATTAAAATCTCTATTAACATTAAATCTGTACAATATTTAAAACAACTCTTATAAACATTAAATCTGTACAATATTTAAAACAACTCTTTTTGAATTCACGTGATCTCCTTTCATCTTCAACTGACATTAATTCTCCCACCTTTCCCGCCGTCCAGCTGTACCAATGGTATTCATCGGGCATAACTTTTCTGTTCTCACCGTCACACGCTTACAATGAAATTCATTCCTTTTCCTCAATTCCCACACATGCATTATTAATGCCTTCTCAAACCCTAGTTGAGTTCCAAATCATTCTAAATAGTTCAACCTTTAACTTCATCTTCTCTGCTTCCACCTCTCTCTGCTTTCATCTTTCTCTAATTTATCATTTTTGATATGCAATTTACAACCCTAAATCGATTAAATGTTTGATGACGGGTCGTGCATTGATTATGAATCTTCATTCATCGATTCATGTTAACACCCGATTAGATTAGGGGCAGTTCTGTGTTTTCTAGTTCTTCTTTCGATTTGAAAGAAGAACAAGACTTTCCTAATTTGCCTGACTTAACCAACGTGAAATAGCAGTGGATGGCGGAGTACACTGACTCTATAACGGAAGAAGATAACTGATTGTAGGTCTCAAGGTACCCCATACTAATATTTGATGTTCATTAGTCGGATGACACTGAACCTGCAACAAGTTGTGAAGTTTATCAATCGTGACAAGCCACAGCTCACAGACGGGGGGTGGGATGGAGATGGTGTTATGGGGGTCAGTCGCCGTAGTGGATGTCCTGAGGTGGCACCCACCGATTCAATACCGGCGGTAGAGGCGCACCCGGAGGCTTAGGTGATGTTTTGGGCAAGTTGAGCATTTTTACAATTCCAAGAATGGGTATTGACTCTTACTCGGTAAAAAAATGTTCAAATCAGATTTTTGTTGTAGACCATTATGTGTGGAGGATGAGCTTTAGTTGAATCTGATGTTTTTGCACAATTTATGTGTTTCTTATGGTGCTATTTCCTTGTTCATCACTTAGTAGGTGTATACATCCTCATTTTGTATTTGTACTGCTCGGGTCTGAAAATTAGTGTTGATGTTTGTTCATGAATTGGGCAAAAAATTGATGTTTCTTTTTGTTTAGGCTGAACCGATTGTGTTGTGAACATTTTACTTAGCATTTACTGTTGAGCATATTTATGTTGGGTATTTTTATGTTTTTGCAACTGCCACGTGTTTTTTTATGTTGAAGCCAGTTTCTGGAACACTAATTGTACATTGTCAATAGATAAATAGTATGTCAAGAGTTAGATATATTGCAGACAACGCTAGATCATATGCTCGAACTCTTGTTCTCAAGGGTCTTTATGAACGTGCTAAAGAGGTACGTTTGACACACAAGTCTTGTAGAATTTGCACGGAGATTTCTGATTCTGATCGTAAATGCCATTTCTTGCAAATTCTTAAACTCAACAAGAAACTGATGGATGTTGTGGTTGATGAGCTGGTGGAGAGGATAAATCACGCCAATAAAAAGTTATTCAACCTTGTTGCATTGTAGGCTCTATTCAACTTCCGCCTCCAAACCAAATCATCAATATTAAAAAAGCTAAGAGTTCAAAGCTGCAAGCTATATTTGTAGAACAATGATTAACTTTAAAGAGTGTTTGATGAGAGATCATTCCAAGCTATTTTTCATGGTAAATATGATTCGCTCACAAACATGCAGTATGTTGAGTTTTTTGGGGGATTTTAACATTTCATTACCCTAGTTAGATAATTTAACATTTTTTTACTCTAGATAGGATGGAGCAAATATCCAGCTCCTTTGAAAAGTTGTTTTGTTTTCAAGTACTGATGAAAATAAAATATTTGACAAACGAAATGATAATATTGCTATGTTTTACTGCAATATGTTTATCACCCAATTTTGTGCATATTTTCATAAGTAAAGTTTGAAATTTGTGTCTTCGAATAAATTGCACAATTGGTACATGCAATAATTTGTTAGGAATTAATGTTGGGAATATGTCTTTCTCATAGGTTATGAGATGTGTTTTTTCCAATTAAATATTGTGATTTTTAAGTGCTTTAGTTACAATTTTTAGTGAATTAGATATAAACTACTCCTCTACTGATAATATTAATGATTATGTTTAGTCTTGTTTGGCAGAAAATGAAGATGATGATGTATATTGGGTATTGTTAAGAAGGATGATGATGAAAATTCATTCCTTGTGTAGCACATACACAGAGCAAAGTGATTTTAGTTTAAAGACAAGGCTATCACCAAGACGTGTGATATACGACAGAGCAAACTGGTTTCAATTTAAAGATAAGGCTATCACCAAGACGTGTGATTTCTCTATTGACCATCTCTCACCGTAATGTTGGTATGATACATTTAAGTTCATTGAATCACTTTTCCCACTGTAAATTTTCAACCTGTTTCATATCTTGATTCATGTGTGCTGCAGACAACTTTTGTGTTTCTATGTGTGAGATTTGATTGTGGGGACTCTTTTCAGTCTAGTGTTAAACAATAATGCAATATAAGCAGTTGTTTAAATATGAAAAGAAGAAGAAGATATGAGTCCACGGATTTATGAGGAGGGTTTGAGGGCTGTGATTTTAGCTGAGTTGCTCAATCTTTAACTAAAGTTGTAACTGCTTACCTTCGATTGATGTTATCTTTGTAATAATTTTTACACTCAGACTGGAAATTGATGACACTGTGATAAATTAATGCAATTGGCCCCACTTAAAGTTGAGTCTGCCATCGCCATCTAAAGCTGAATCTCTATTTTGTA
The DNA here is from genome assembly GCA_032355405.1 of Rubia balearica. Classification (NCBI taxonomy): domain Eukaryota; kingdom Viridiplantae; phylum Streptophyta; class Magnoliopsida; order Gentianales; family Rubiaceae; genus Rubia; species Rubia balearica. Next base: position 6,017 of record JAULKJ010118541.1, on the reverse strand, counting down.
ACTCCAATTTTGAAATTTTCTGTTTGAAATTATTGTTTTTCCTTACCATAATATTGTTCTATTATTTTTTCTAGGTTCTGTTTGAGATTTAATCGAACTGGTTTTTTTGGCCGTAAAAACTAATGGTATTTCTTCTAAGAAGGGGTTTCATTAATGGACAATTCTAATTTTCCCGTGCCCTTGTCGGTATCCGGGTGACAGGTTTGCATTCATTGATATTGTGTCTTTATTTTTGTGATGTATCTGTGCACTTGGTGATGTTAGGGTGCACATGTTTATGTTGAATTTATCGTGATTGTTTGTGTATGTGTGTAATTTTCAATCCCACTTCCCGGTGTTAGTGTGGGATTTACTGTGTTGGTTGTTTGTTTGTTTCATAGCTCAACCCACTAATGTTTCAGATGTGCCGCTTGTTTTTCCTTTAGATTTGTAGACGTCTTGTCAACTATCATGTTCGGTAAAACCTAAAGGGTTAAGGCCATGGTTCCAATAGGATGGTAGCCCTATTTTAAAAGTTTTTTCAGCCACCACTTAATCTTTTCTGGCTGTATAAAATCTGGCACTATTTTGTTTCAGTACTATTAAGGTTATACAGTTAGTTTTTGCAGCTAATGAAGATATAACCTGAGGCTGTAAAACCTTCCATCGTAGACTTGAAAGTAACTTTAAAAAATTCATGTACATTTAGTTTGCATTACAAAAATCATTGACTTATGTTGCAGCATAAACATGCATCTAGCTACCACATGTTTACAAACAAAAAGCATGCAACATATGCATTACTCAAAAGTAACTAAAACAACATTTAGACTAACTGCATCCTCCCACTGGCCCCTGGCTGGGCTGAATTTTCATATCATTCATTAGCTTAGTTATCTTTTGTGTTTTTCCTTACTAGATGAGAAACTGTATAGTCTCCAAAACAAAATCTATCTCCACATTTAGGTCTGTAGGTAGTAAACCTTGCCTTTGAAATGCATCTTTCTTAAGGTGAGGAAGAGGGAAGTGGTTAATGCCTATAAATTTAATGATTTCAATCATAACACCTGAAGTGAAATAAAAATCTTGTCTATTGTATGTGGCTGCATATTATCATAAGTTAAAAGAACCACTATAACAAACTGGTCAACTGTTGTGCATGCCTCCTCTTGTTGCAAACTTTGAATCGAACGAAAGAAACCTAAATCCAAGATATTTAGGTAGGGTTAGTCAGGTGGATAAAAAAAAGTTATTTCAAACCCATTGGAGTTGCATGTACGATAAAGACTATATCTCGTTTCTTTATGTGGGGTGTAGCATTGTTGAGTTGGATGAATATTCATTTTGTTACACATGGAGGCCAATTCAGCTTGAATACTGGAATGATGCTTTCAGCCAAATAATCTTTGAACATATCGCCATTAACTTTATGCTTCGCTTTAGTCTCCACGGTCCCTTTTGGCTTGTTCTTGCTATCCTTTGGGCGGATACCTTATCAATCGAGGCAAGATTCCAATCTTCCCATTGAAAATAATATCATTTTCATACTATATATCTCTTTAGCACTTAACTCTTATTTTAATTGATGTTCTTTGATTGTTTATGTTATTGAATAAGTGTAGATATTTCCCATAGTTTAGTTTTGTTTTTCGACTTGATCGATAAGATCGTTGTGTTCATGATCATAACTCGATTTAGTTGTTCACGTTGATAAGTTGTTCTTGATTACGGATCATGTGCTTTTGTTTTTGTTTTAGGACTCCTTTTTTTTGGAATATTCAATTTGTGTTTCTAATGTATTCCCAAATCGTGCTTTGGATCAAATGGTGTTACATTTGCATAAGATTCATGTTTGGAGCAGTGATATGATGCTTGATACGCATATCTCTGGCAAGTGGTTCATGAGGATGATTTTACAGTTTGATTGGATCTCTAATCTGTAATAGTCCAGATGATTAGTCTCATAACATATAATTTAGATATCCTTGAAATATGTTAATTATTGATAGAGGCTAGTTAGACTGGATGTTCCACTCATTTTAATCGTTGTTGGGCATTTCTCCCAACATCTTAAAAAAATAACTGAGAGGAAGTCTCTTATTACACACCTAACGGTTAGATCAATCATATAGAACCTCTTTTCAATAATTTTTAGAGCCGGGTTATAATTTTTTGAGAAGTCTCCAGTTAGACCAATTAGCCTGGACCAGGCCCCTAATAAACCCCCTTTCTATAGTTTATGGGATTAATATATAAATACTTTATTGTTGGTGCCCTATTAAATATATTCTTAAAAGTACATGGACCTTAATGCAATAAAGGAATTATATATTCTCCTTCCCCAATTTCTGAAAACCCTAATTACTGCGTCTGTCTCGGCCCTCGACTCATGCCTTTGTCACCATTTTCTAGGATCAACACCTTCCAACCTCCGCCGATGTAGTTGTTCAAGCCAAACCTTACTTCGATTCCGGCGCCTAAGAAATTTCCTAAGAAGAAACACAAGTCACTGCATGCTCCATCTAGTCCATCGGAATCTCCCGAAAGAATGACGTCGTTCCCCCCATCGCATGCTCGAAAAAAATGTGAGATTGTGACATCTCAATATCGTTTGTCACTTCGGTAATTTCCATGGCATCATTAGTTTGTTGATAGTTAGAACACAAGAATTACCTTCCCATTGTTTCTTCCAATTTAGTATGCACTCCAAATGTGTTATTCCCATCTCCTAAAAAATGCACTTCATCATCCCACCTGAGTTGATGAACTAACTACCAACAGCTAGGGCTCATACTTTGAATATGCTTTAAATTTCAAGAATATGTGTTATGCACCTATTATCCAACTCCGAAGGGAAAACCCACGAAAAATTCAATCTTTTTCAGTATGACGATTTGTCTAGGGCCCTATTTCTGCTACCTTTTATTGATGACCCTTGAAATCCCAGCAGCTTAGCATACTGGATTGGGTTTAGATTCGTTGGAGGATTACAGTCTGCCGATTCGGAGCTCTGGCATCGGTCAAATGCCATAAAACGATGTTGTTTCGTGGAGAAAATGGGGGAAAACAGGTTGGTATACAGGCTTAGTTTTAATGAGTATGCCTTTGATAATGAGAACAACAACGAGTTCTCCAATTGCTAGTTCAATTATCTTTCAGGGGTTAAGTTAATGAATTATGCTTATAGTGTTATGGTGCTTCTTAAAGTCCAATTTGTTGAATTATGAATAATAATAATAATAATAAGGCAAAAAAAGTAATGAGAATTTTGAAAATTTCTTTTTATCAAATAAACAAATTTGAAGCATCAAATTGAAATGCATAAACATCAACATAAAAATATAAATATGTAAAATTATCAATAATCACAATGAAAATGAAAATTTTGAAACCATCGATTTTGTATTAAAGCTTAGAGTTAAATGTCATTTATTGTCAAACCATAATCATCAAATTTTCCAATCTTTCTTAAACTATAAATAATAATGTAAAAATGCTTCTAAAACGACAGATATCCGACAATTGAGTCCTTATTCGTTTGATATTCTCCATCCTTTGAACATAACTCAACTTACCACGCTCATGAAAATGAAGAATCTGAAAAAATAACGAATTTTAGCCAAATGCATGAACACTGGTATCTCTCTTGAACTTCAAACTCGTCTCTTCCAAAATCTAAAGAAATAATGTAAACATCAATCATTAATCAGGAAAAAACCTTAAAAAACTATAACCACAGTTAAAAAATAGAAAAACCAAAAAAATAAAAACATCGACCAAAAAGTTTAAACATCAAACCTACCTATAACTCAACAAAAAATGTGAGTCAAAATTATATTCATGTGCATAAAGATCAACAAACTGGTATGTACACACACATATATCAACTATTAAAAACACAAAAACATAGAAAAAATGCATAAACATCAACTGAAAATGCACAAATATCAACAAAACCGATGTATACTTAAAAATCATAACATTAACTTCAAAATATTATAAACATCAAATGAAACTAAAACCCAAGCAAACTACATCTAAACATGAACTAAAAATCATAAACGTCAGCATAATTACTGCAAATATGAAACTATCAAAGAAAATGTGCAGAACATCATCGACTACATTTAACATCATTCTCAGCGGTAAAACCCAAAAAAATGGGGAAAAACTGGGGGGGAAAACTGGTGGGGAAGGAGAGAGAGAGATCAGCGCTGGAAGAAAGGAGGGGGGGTAATGGTAGAAATTCAGCAAAATATCTTTTATAGTTCAAGATATTTGCACGCAAGTCCTTCAATTTTTCTTTCATTTCTTGAAGAACCCCATCCCATCTACTCTATAAGTTTTATTAATTACTTATTGACCCCCTTGTAACGGTTAGTTTGCCTAAAATAAAATTTTATGTAATTATTTTATTTTAAAATATATTTCAACATTTAAAAAAAATTACAAAAATCTTGTTGCAATAAATAACAACAAAAATTAAATCATCACAGTAGTTTCATTAATTAAAAAAATTATCTTATCTAATTATTAGACAATTTTAAAAAAAAATTGAAGAATTAATTATCTCCAAAATCTAAGAATTAGGTGATTGTCTTCTCTAAATCATATTGAGTGATCATATGGCTTAAAATAGGCCATATAAAAAAATTAAATTAATTATTAGTCTTTATGTTTTATTTATATTATAAAAATAATATAGAATCTTTTTTTGGATCAGTGTTAAATGGGATCATTTTACAATTAAGGTAACTAACAAGTGATTAAATGTTAATTTCCAATTATTGCAACAAAATTTCTATAATTTAAAAACATTTTAAAATATAACTTAAACTATAGATGATTGTAATCTAACTTTAAAAGTTATCAAAATGAGATTTTACATGATTGTTCTAAATTTGGGTGGCATAATAAAAGACTTTCTCTAAAAACAATCATAATGAATAGTTTAATCTTACTTATTGTAATTAAACAATCTACTATTCATATCTTAGTACTTAATATAACCAAAATTTCAATGAAATTTACAATAATCTATGAAATGCAAAATTTAATCTAAGAATGAATTTTATCGGAGAAATATTAGACCCAACTTTTATGCAACCTTTCTCTCTCAAAGAAGCGAATCCCCAACCCAAAAATTCTAAGCAAACAACATCCCCGAGCCGCCGCCACCATCTTCGACGCCCCTCTAGTTTTGTAATCTGTTGAGATTTATGCGAAATGAATTGAGCTTTGAGGTATGAAAATTTTGTGATGAGGTTTATACTCTATTGGTTGACATTACATATTTAGTTGATGATCTTTTCACTATTGTAATGTTTGATGTGGTTTATGTGAAATATATTGAGGTATGAGTTAAGGTAATTTTTAACGAGGTTTATGCTTCACTGGTTGACATTTCAAGTGTAGTTGTTGAGTTTCATTGTTGTACGAACTTTTGATAAGGTTTATGGAAAATGTAGTGAGGTTTGAGTTATGTCAATTCAGTTATGAGGTTTATGTTTTTTTTGGTTGGCATTACATGTGCAGTTGCTGACTTTCATGATTCATGATGAGATGTGATTTTGATATTTTCTTAGTACAATTAACATCCCTTTTTAGCTTTTTTTGTTGGTGGTTAGTTAGATTATTAGGTGTTTTACAAAATGGGGGTTTAGAATCACCTTATGTGGTTATTTTCCCTTATCTCCCTCGTTTTTAAGCATGTTGTGTTTAACGTCTTCAACCTTTATGATTTGGTCGATTCATATATGTTTTCTGAGCTTATTTGGAGTCTACCATGAAGAGGACCATTCGCACGAATGGTAGAATATTGAAGAAGGACATTCACAAGAATGGTAGAATAAGGAAAGCCACTTACAAAGTGGTAGAAGATAAAGTGATGAAGGGGAGCAAAGTAGAGGATGAATAATGATATAATTTTGAAGCATATTTATGAGAATAATATGAGAAGAAACAGCCTCCAAGGGTGGTACCTTTGGATTCTTCTTCTCGAGTACCATGAAAACGACTACAAGAACTCCAAAAACGGA
>JAULKJ010118229.1:0-15245 GCA_032355405.1 Rubia balearica | reverse complement strand
GGAAGTGGAGAGGATTCGTTCAATACACCCGCTTATTTACGGGGACTATCAATATCAATCTCCAATGTTCCATGAATACGAAAATTAATTATTCTTCAAAATTTGCGGAAACGATGTTGGTAAAGAAATTGAACGTACTAAATAACCTCTCGATATATGGGGCAATAAAAACCTTCTTATCCTTCTGGCCTAGGCATTTGCAAATGTAGTCGATGCTCTCTTGTTTTGTACAACCAATTTCTTGTATCATGACCGCGCACATGTATCAAATCCATCCCTTCTTTTGATTATTGGTAAAAAAAACATGTAACTTGAGAATTTAAAAGTAGGCAATATTTGTACGCTTAGTGTAGACTGACATCATCGCTTGATTAATTTGCTCACATCGCCATAGGTATTCAAAATCACTCCATAATGCCATGATTTCACGTTTGCATCCGAATACGCATTCATTTATCAAGAATGCGTATGTTGAGTTTCGATCATGTGGTTGTAGCCAATTATAAAGCACACGTACGAAGTGAGGTGACTCTCGAAGGATGCTTGCTCTTGCTAATGGAGGTCTAACCCTAATTGATATTGTTGGAACTGATTTAGGGGTTGATTTGATCGGTTTTGGGGTTGTTTTCACCGATTTGGTGATGTAGGCCTTAGTTCCTTAAAATGTCGATCCTGGATAGGATCAGCGTATATAAGTATACGAGGCCAAATAAGAAACATTCCTCGAGCAGGGCCAACTTTCTTGCATTCTCTGTCTGAGATTGGCAACGGGTCACCCATCACCAAAGGATTCTCCAAGGAATCCCTCGAAAGATCTTCCGCAATAGGTATGGAGTGATGATGTTTCATTAACTCATGAAAAACTCCATCGGCTACATGGAATGGTCTACCATATATGTCTTGATCAATGTATAGTTCACACAGTCGAGATTGTCGGGTTTGAACAATTTCCTATCGATTCTTGGATTTTGAAAATTACCTCGCGATTTACTTCAACATCTCTGGGAGAATGTCGTGAACCCCGAGATGGTGGTGTCTGATCGGGCATCGTAGGACCGTACGATATCTAATACCTCCCGTTGGATCAAGAAACTACCTATGCCCCTAGCACAGACCGGGTGAACAAATTTTTCCGTGACTTCACAAAGGATGTTGTATTTATCCCTTGGAATGAATTGCCATTGCAATTGATCATTCTTTAATTTTTCCTAAGTAGAAACACAAATAGAAAAACCTTTGTTATTTTGATATACCCTTAATAGAATGCAAATTAATAATATATTCACATAAAAATTTACGTACCACTCTTTTGGCAAATTTTTCTCGTCATCCTTAACATATGCACCATCTTTGTTTTGTCGGTCTTTGAGAAATAGATTGCACTTTTCAATGTCATCCACATTGATCGGTTGAAGCAAAACCCTTACCTCATCTTCCGTCATCCCGCCCTCTATTCTGATTAGCACATCTTGTTTTAGACATTCTTTCACTAGCTCGATTGCCGATAAGGCGTAACCCCCACGGCTCAAATGGTGGGGAATTACATTATTCGCGGAAATCTTTTGTTTTTCTTCATTTGTACCCTAATTTAGGATGTTAGTTTCATGTTATCACTATATACATTTTAATCTAATTAATCACACTAGCAATTTGAATATTTAATTACTAATGTTATCACTATTCTCCAATGCCTTTTTCTTGTGAATCTCCCAACTCTCCAGTTGAATGTGCATATAAGTTACCCATGGGCGATCACCTTTCTTATCGCTAAATATGTAGTCTCATGAATCAATAACAAACTCATTAGGAAAAATAATTATTTCATGGTATTAGATCAAGTTCTGATCATAAATCCTAAACCCTAATTTTTTTAATTTTCATTCGGTCGCCTCCCTCTCTATTTTTTTCAGGCCAATCAAACCACCACCTGATTCAATGAACTTCCAATTAATTTGCAATTTTGGCAAAAACTTGCTGACGAGTATTCAATTTTCTCCAGCTCCTTTCTCAGGCTCCTTTCTCAGTTCTTCTCCCTACAGCAAATCTTGGCAAGCCTCAAACTTTTCTCGACGTCCAAGATCTTAGGTTTTCCTTCTCTTAGCTATTTTGTTTTTGTCTCAGTCCAGCAGCGACTTCATATCCATCTCCTAAGCTTCATCAGCATGAAAATCATACTCTTCTTCGCCCCCCGGACGTCTTCACTCAGCGCACACCTCTCAAAGGCTTCTTCCTCGATGTCTTTATGTAGTTTGGCATCTTTGTAAGTAGTTTGGCGTATTTATCAGCAGTACGACATCTTTTTGCAGAAGTCCCATCTAGCAAACAACTACAACGCGTGAAATCCACGCCCTCCATGGTTCACATGTGCGTACGAACATGCGCGTGTGATGTGCACGCGCCCCAGCTCCTCTCGGCACGTGAGTTACACGGGCCTAACGACTCCAGCTCCTATCTGCACGTCTTTGCATGCGCCTGATGGTTTTTTGGGGGAAATTTTGATCCTTTTGTTGATTTCTTATTTGCTCTCTATGATATGATTCATTTTGGTTATCGACGGTGTGATTTTTTGAAATATACTGGCCCTTTTCATCATCGACGACAAGATGGCTCCAAGTGGATTGTAGACTCCAGCACCACAAAACACATGACATCGTCCCCCCACTGTTGTTGATCATGTGATAACTTATAATGGTTCTTCCTGTGTCTATGTTGGTAATGCTTCTCACCTTCCTATTACTCATGTTAGTGATTCTCATATTTCTAAGTTTTTGCCTCTTTATAATGTACTTATTGTGCCTGATATCACTAAAAATTTGCTTTCGATTAGAAAATTAACTTGGGATTTAAATTGTATCATTCGCTTTGATGATTGCTCATTTATTATTCGGCATAAAGTCACTAGAGAGACCTTGGGTCACGATCGTATTGAAGATAACATTTATGTTTTAGACTATAGTGCATCTTTTTTGTTATCTACTGTGGAATCAAATAAATCGCTTGCGTCTTTTAAAATTTGGCATGCTAAACTTGGTCATGTTCTGTATTCTGCTAATTCTAGTTTTCATGCATCTGGATCCTTATCTGTCTCATCGATTTTGCCCAAATCTACCCTTTGTGATGCATGTGAAAGGCTAAAAAGAAGCGTTAATCTTTTTATACAAATGATAAATGTGCCGCTAGGGTACTTGATCTATCTCAATGTGACTTCTGGGGTCCCTCTCCAATTTTATCTGTCAATGGTTTCTCCTACTATGCTATTTTCCTTGATGATCATTCCCTGATTCTCGGGTTTTATCCACTATGCCGCAAATATGATTTTTGGGATATATATAACCAGTTTGAGGCTTTTGTGGAGAACCAGTTCTCTTCTACCATTTATGTGTTTCAGAGTGATGGGGGACTGAGTTCGTAGATGGTCGTTTACGCTCTCAATTTCATACAAAGCATTCACCATCAGATTTCTTGTCCATATACTCCTGATCAGAATGGCCTAGCTGAGCGTAAGCACCTCCATATTGTTGAGATGGGTTTATTTATGTTATACCACTATCTTGTCCCTCTTCCCACTGGCCTCATGCCTTTGTTGCACCCACTTATACCATAAATCGGTTGCCCGCTCCTTTTTGTAGTGGACGATCATCATATAAAGTTATTAATGGGAGAGTTCTCATATACACGAACTTCCATGTATTTGGTTGTCCTATGTGCCCTTATCTTCGTCCATATACAGCTCACAAACTCGCTCCTTGCAATTTATCATGTATTTTTCTTGGGTACAACTCCCAGTACAAGGGATATTGATATTTGGATCCTACGTCTGGAAAATATATGTCACCATACATGCTCGGTTTAAGACACTTCCTTCCCTTATGCCGATGGTTCTACTTCAGTATCTCCATTCTCTCTAGATGTCTCTACTTTTTTGGATCCCGATAATGCATCTACTAATCTACTTCTTTCATGGTGACATCTCTTCCTGCTCGACTTGTTACTCCAGTTGCTAGCCCTCCTGAATCATTGATTCTATCTTCCTCACTGACTATGGCACCCTGTTCTATCTGCTCTACCGATTCAGACCATCCAGTGGCCACTCCGACACATCCTTCTCCACCTATCTCACAATTGACTAGCTTACCCAATTTTCCAGCCACCTCACTGGCCCCTTCTCAAGCCCCTTTACCGATTGCGAATGCTCCTCTAGTCTCTTCACCTCGACCTCGTCCTCATTAGATGGCTACTCGGTCCACGACTGGTGCTATTTAGCACAAAGATTATTCTGACATTGTTGCTCATGGTCTTCTTACTACTTTACTTGCCCAAACATAACCTACAAATTATCGCTCAGCCCTTCAGGATCAAGCTTGGGTTTCAGCTATGGATGGTGAGATGGCGGTTCTTCGTGGACAGCACACCTGGGATTTGGTTCCACGGCCATCGGATGTCAACATTATTGGCTCCAAGTGGGTCTATCGGCTGAAGTATCATCTCGATGGAACAGTTGATCACCATAAGGTCTGTCTCGTAGCTCAATGTTTTTCTCAGATCTCTATTTTTTAATCTGACCACACCTTCAGCCCCGTGGTCAAAGCCTCTACCGTTCATACAGTTCTTGTTATTTCCACTATGCATTCCTGGCATCTTTATCAACTGGATGTCGAGAGCACCTTTCTCAATGGCGTACTAGGTTCTTTGGTTTATATAGGTCAATCAGTCAGCTACAAGGACCAGTTTCACCAAGATTATGTATGTCGCTTGGAGAAGGTCATTTATGGTCTCAAGCAAGCCCCCAAGATTATGTATGTCGCTCGGCTGACACTTCTATATTTGTTTTATCTCGAGGATCATTTTTGTTGTACTTGTTGGTCTATGTCGATGATATCATTCTTACAGGTAACAATATGACTCTTCTTCAGCAGTTCATTGCATCATGAGTTTTCCATTAAGGTCTTAGGTGCTCTTCATTACTTCCTTGGCTTAGATGTTTCACCCACTCCTTCGGGTCTCCTTCTTGGCCAGGGCAAGTATGCTAGGGATATTATTACTTGTGTTGGGATGTTTGATGCGGCTCCAATTTCCACTCCATTTGTGGCCGGTTCTCAGCTCCATAGCAGCACCAGTCCTCAATTCCGAAATCTAACACTCTATCATTCTCTGGTCGAGGCTCTCCAGTATTTGACTATTACTCATCTAGATTTAGCCTTTGCGGTCAACATGGTTAGTATGTATCTTCAGGACCCTCGAGATGATCATTTTGATGTAGTTACTCATATTCTCCAATATGTTTGACGCACTTTGCACTTTGTTCTATCCTTTTGCTCTTCCAGCTCTCCCAAGGTGTTGGGCTATTGTGATCCCGATTTGGCCCACTGTCTTGAGACCCAGTGTTCCACTTATGGTTATGCTGTCTTTCTTGGCGGAAACCTTGTTTCCTGGAGTGCTAAAAAGTAGTCTATTGTTTCTTGTTTCAGCATCGATTCTGAGTATCGTGCTCTCGCTAACACGGCTTCAGAGGTTGTCTGGCTAACTCATCTTCTGCGGGATCTTCGAGTTTTACTTTCTGGTTCTCCACTTCTGTTATGAGATAACAGTAGTACGATTTTCTTGGCTGGCGAAACACATTGGCATCGACTATCATTTTTTTCTGGAGTTAGTTGCGGCTGGCAACCTGTGCGTTGCTCATGTTCCCACTACACTCCAGATTGCATACATTTTTACCAAGGGTCTCTCTCATCCTCTATTTAAGTTTTTCAGACCCAAACTTTGCGTTTCTGAGCATCCAATGCTTCGGTTGAGGATGAGGAGTGTTAGACTTGGTCAAATAGGGGACTAGGGTTTGTTAGATTTATATTTTTAGTTACCTGAAAAGTCTCTGATGTATTCTTCTATTTATTGTCATGAATCAATAACAAACTCATTATGGAAAATAATTTTTTAACATATGCTCGAGGGCTAGCATAATCTAAGTGTGGGCATGTTTGATTGGGTTGATTTTTCCATCTGCTTTGGGTTGTTATTGAGCTGGAATGTTGAGTAGATCCTTAAAATTTTATGTTATTTGGAATCTTATTGTAGCTTAAAGATTTGGAGGTTGAATTTTCAAGTTGCAGCTGTTTGTGATCGGTATCGGCATACCGACCAATGTTCCGGAAAAATGAGAGAAGTGACCATTTGTGCTTGAATATGGAAGAGGAGAAGAAGATGGAAATGTTAGAAGAAAGAATTATGATGGAGATTATTCTACTGAATTATGCCAAGTCAAAATGTAGTTGGAAAAGAATTTGGATTGATTTGAAAACTCCTAAATTTTTGGAGAGGATATTTTACTATCTCTTTGAATTTTAAATAGATAAGGACTGGTGTATACCTAGCCCAAGAGCTAGAGGATGCTGACCTTCAGGTCCAACCCAATCTTCAACCGCGAATAAACAAAGATAAAGTACACAATATTCAGCCCAATGTTCAAGTCAACCACAAACCGATAAAGGCGGAACCATGTCTAAGTGGATTCAACCATAAACCGAGAAAGACGGAATCATGAACAACAATTGGCCACAAACTAAAAGTGTAGTAACCACGATACAATCCACGATCTTAAACCCTAGTAATGTGAACCCACGACTACGATCAGCTGTAAATACAAGGAGAGCAACACTAGCCCAGGTAAGTGAGACAAAATTGAGAAATTCTAATTCTATGAAAGAGAGTACTAACTTTATCGTCGGTGCCCTATCCTTGGAATCGCTTCCGGGATTTGTTTTGCAGGATCAGGGTGTTATACCAGCTATCCAGCCCGATTGGGAATACCACAACATGGACATATTTTATTCCTTATCTATCTTTTGAGTGTATTAATTTCCACACACTGATTTTCATTCGTACGCACATTCGCATGCAGACAGTCTTTTTGCGCTGAACAGTTTTCACGTTGGAGCTTTTTCATTATTTTATTCTGGAAATTTCCATTTTTTTATTTTCACATTTTTGAAGATTAATTTAACTATGTCTTCTAGCTAAATTCATTTTTTCGGTAAAGATCAAGGAAGTACTGACGTCGATTCTCGTGAGATCTGATTAGTTTTTATCCTTTGATTGCATGTTTGCATATGTTGTTCTTATTTATAATTTTTATGATTGTTTTCATATTATTAAGTAGTGTACAATATTTGATAACATGTTGGTTAATTTAATACCAATTGAACCAATCATCCGTAATTGTGATTTAAGTTCGATCAGTGGAAGGGAACAATAGTCTTAATTTAACAATCTTGCATCAGAGTTTGTTGGTTATGAATTGTGTCTTTCTCACTCTTAATGTTGCTAGCATATTAAATCTATAGAGCGTCTCTTCTTCTTCTTTTACAACTATAGAGCGTTTCTTAGGTTATATGTTAGTTAGAGAAAAAGTTAGTGAGGCGTCCTCCTGATTATCGACAAGGTAAGGAATTATTGGTTGCTTGCAACTATAACATATTGTATGCATGCATTTTAAGTCACATTTGCATAAAAAATCGAGATACGAAATTGATCTGAACCAGAATTTTCTCATCATCGTTGAATCTTTTTTGCAATTTGTAACAATTTTCCATTCTCTTTTTTTCTCTCAATTTTTAGTTTTTAATATTCAATACCTTTATCGGGTTATCTTGGTTACAAATTCGCATATTAAATATTAAGGAAAAAAGTCTTGCCAATCTCTTGGAAAACAAACTTGCTCGCAACTATACTAATCGGAATGCCCATACCGGCTACAAAATTCTGAACTGAAAAATTCAGGTTAGAGCTCGATTTATATTTGATGTAAAATGACACACCAGTTACGAATTTTCTTACACAAAAAAAATTAATTTTATACACCGACAATAATGTTTTTGGCATTCAAAATTGACTAGTTATATCTCCTAGCTTAGCGGAAGAAGCCAGATGGATTAAATAGAGATGAATCAAATCTTAAGTTGCAGAAATTTTAAGTTTCTTCGTTTTTATATTGTTTAGGTGTTAAACAAGAAGTGTCATTAGGTTAAAAAAAATTGTGCTACATTTGATGATTTTTTATTGTGTCCGGTTAAAGGTGGATGCTATCTCAAATTGATGTAAAATCAAACTGATAGATTCGGTTCGAATTTGTCGAAAGATTTACCATAGAGGTTTCGGGGTTTAGGGTTTAGTATGTCCTACTATTATTAGCCATGTATTTGTTTCCGCCACATAGACCATGGTTTAAATTTTCATTTTTAGTATCTTAATGTAAATGAATTCAGCTTATATCTTACTGTAATAGATCAATCAAACGTACATTTTTGACAAATATGATTATCATAATATAAGAGGTTGGATGCTTTAACGTTTCTGATAATGATGATTTTCAATAAATTTAAAAGTGTACATCTTTAATGTAATAAAAATTTGTACCATATTCCAGTAGACTCCAAAACAAATATAGAGGTACAGTTTTGATGGATGAGATTTGTTGAAAGCCTTATGACGTAATGGGCTTGGTATTTTTTACAAAGATTTGAGTGAGACGGTCTCACTCATTCTTATAGTGAGACGGATGGTCTAAATATAATTATTTAAAGATGAGAAATGACATGGGGTACATTATGTAATTTTTAAAATTTTACTTATTACTTTGTCTCACCATAACTTATGGTGAGACGGTCTCATATGAGTCTTTCTCGGTATTTTTTTGCTTGGTGATAATGTTCCGGCTCAATTCTTGATGTTTGATCCTTTTTTAGTGTTGATTTTGGTCCGTATTATTATTATTACTTATAAAAAATAGCATTAGTCAGTTAGGGCGAGGCGGCACATGTTCGTGGCAAAGGAGAAGATAGTCAGGAAAAAATTTATGAAGGGAAATTAAATATGTGAGGGGTGAGAGATTAATGGTAGATTGACATGCGTAAATATAATGAGAGAAAAAAATTAAAAATAAAAACTGTTAATAACTTCTCAAGACACACATGTCAATGAACTATTGGGATCTCACCCCAACGTCCCCCACATAATTTCTTTCCTGAAAGATAGTGCTACAAAGTTGGGTGAAACTTATTCAGATCAAGTTGTGGGCTTTTGAACTCATCAGTAAGAATAGGCCTAAGAAGTCATGCCTTATCAAGATTGCAAATAGTTTTATGAGTACTCCCAATCTGCCTACTTAATTATTATCACGCTAATCAATAAACATGTTTAGTAGTTAATATCTTTAGGTACGTATAATAACGAAAAATAAAAAGTTAATATTTAAAAATTACTTGTTACGGAAAATTAAACAATATCATATACGATAATGTTATAATTCATATATCAATTCAAATATGCAATCAAATTTTGATAGAGAATAGTGTCAAAAATGCAAATGGAGATAAGATAGAGGGAGTATTGTGGATATTAACATCTGCAAAATTTCAATAAAATATACTATCTCCGTCCCACTCTAAATTGCTTGTTTACTTTTTCACGCTCTTCAATCAGCATGTTTGACCGTAAATATCTCTAGTTACATGTAATAATGCCGCATAAAAAATTGATAATTAGAAAATATATGTTAAGACAAATCTACCAATATCTCACATGATATATTTTTTACTTATATATTAATTTATATTTAGAGTCAAAGTTTACAAAGTTTGACTCATAAAAAGTAAATAAGCAATTTAAAGGGCGACGGAGGTAGTATAAAATGAACTTTTCCGGGTCCATTTATTTCCTTCAAATTTCACAGAGCAAGGCAGGGTTAGTTGTTGAGACTTGTCAATCCGCCGAACCAACAACTGAGATAGGTTTGAAGGATCTGCATAAGTGGTTTGAAAGAATGAAATTCAAAGATGTTTTTTCAACCAAAGTAAAACTGTTTGCCATTCTTAAAAGGTACTACAAACATTGAAATGATATACGAAGGCATTGATGATACCATGAACAAGAACAGAGAAGAATGTGGCACAATCATGTTTGTTTAGCAGTACTACTGGGGATTATCTTGGTAGAGCTTATGAAGAAGAGTTGATTTTGACATCATAGGGTCCCTTTCTAAGGCGGCAATCACATCCTTAACTGAGATTTTGCTTGTGCTCTGGTTCGCATCAAAACCTTGATTCCTCCCTCCGTTTTCCCCTTCACCTTGTGTGGTGGGAATGGAGCTCTCTTCTCCTTCCTGGTTGTCACTGGAACCTTGCAAAGTGCTCGGGTTACGGCGAACATCTAATTTTGCAGGCTGTTTCTGCTTAGCTTTCCCAGCCATTTGTTTCCACCTGGAGAGCATGTCATGATTTCCTTCTCCTCCCATGGCTGCTAGAGCAGCAGCATTGGCTGCTGTCGTCGTGATCGTCTCATCGTCTCGTTTCTTGTTCAACACCGTTGTTGCCTTTTGGGGCTCATTCCGTTTCTGGAGCTTTTCCGCTTGAACTTTTGATCCG
Organism: Rubia balearica; assembly: GCA_032355405.1. Lineage (NCBI taxonomy): Eukaryota > Viridiplantae > Streptophyta > Magnoliopsida > Gentianales > Rubiaceae > Rubia > Rubia balearica. The sequence goes on along the minus strand of JAULKJ010118229.1, from coordinate 4,830 downwards.
CTGATTTGGGTTCGGACATCTGAGGTTATGATAGTTCCGTGTCCGGACTTCTCCACATCTGCTCGCACCTTCGACAGTCGAGTAAGGTTACCTATAAGTCCTCGCATTCTGTCCTCCACGCACAGAGATAAACACCGCTCCACCTCGCTGCTAACCCCTTTCAAGCCACTTTTCAACACGATTTCCCTAAGTTTTTTCTGAAGTGGAATTTTCTCCAGAATTGACCTATCTTCTTCTTCTTGCACGATGCGCCGAGATGCCTCGGATACTAGACTTTGTCGGCTGGAAAACAGCTGTTCCTCTTCTTTCCTGAGATCGACTCCACTCACTGCGGCGACATCGCTCAGTTGTTCAATACTTTGATCCAAAAAGGTAGCGCTGGACACTTTTAGCTTCTTGCTAGGCGAAGAAACGAGGTCATCCAACGGCTTCTTTTGGCCAACTTGAACTGATTGCACATTATGTGAATCAGTTGGCAAATTTTGTCGCTGAATCCAAACCGGGGGCGTCTGCAATGCAGATTGACTGGGAGCATTTGGCGTGCTTCGAATTCGAGTAATCTGTGACTGCAATTGATGAACAGCTGCAGATTGATTAGTAGCATTCGGGGTGCGAATTAGAGTATTCTGTAACTGTAATTGATGAACAGCTGCAGATTGATTGGGAGCATTCAGAGTGCTTCCAATTAGAGTGTTCTGTGACTGCAATTGATGAACAGCAGCAGATTGATTGGGAGCATTTGGGGTGCTTTGAATTCGAGTATTATGTGACTGCAATTGATGAACAACTGCAGATTGATTGGGTGCATTCGGGGTGCTTCGAATTCCAGTATTCTGTGACTGCAATTGATGAACTGCAGATTGATTGGGAGCATTCGGGGTGCTTCGAATTCCAGTATTCTGTGACTGCCATTGATCAACAGCTGCAGATTGATTGGTAGCATTCGGGGTGCTTCGAATTCCAGCATTCTGTGATGACTGCAATTGATGAACAACTGCAGATTGGTTGGGAGCATTCGGCGTGCTTCGAATTCCAGCATTCTGTGACGACTGCAATTGATGAACAGCCGCTTTAAGCATGTCGGCTCCCGCAATCCTACTAATGATGCGGATGAAATCACGCTCACTAATTTCCCTATTCTTGAGTTTCATGAAATAGGCGTTAAGCTGCATCGCTCGGTCTTTATCAAGTCGAGGGAGTATGACAGAGAGCAACTGGGAAATAGAGAGCTGCTTCCCACGATTTACAGTACTACTTTCCGACATTGTGTGTATCGGGAAATCCCGAACAATTTTACTATACTAGTTGCCGAGAAGAAGGATTTTGTTATGGCCTTGGTGGGCCGGAGCAACGCCCATTTATACAGTCAAATCCTAACATGTTTTGGATTAGGAAAACCCAAAGATTTCGGTTTCCAGATTGACTAGTCAAATCCTAATAGGTTTTGGATTGAGAAAAAACGAAGATTTAAGTTTCCAAATCTCCGAATCTATTTAGGACTCCAGCAGCAACTTCAATTTGAATTAATGACTCAATAGTATGTTCATTCTGTAATGTATAATCTACTTCATTTTAAAAGCGTCTTGCTTCGTTGCTACAGTAACAAACAGTGATTATTCCTCCTGCTTCCACGTCGTCCTCACTTTTTCACTCCTTCACTTTTTTTCCTTTTTTTCCTCCGTTCCACTTTCTCATACTCGAATGGGAAGAAGCTCAGGAGCTCAGGCGACGACGTGACAGCAGCTCCTCGTCCTTCCTTTTAAGTTTCTAGAGAATTCGGACTTCATGTGTTCGACCAATTCAGACTTTTGCCGATTAGGTTTGTGAAGGTAAATCATTATTCTCTCCTTTGGAATTAGGACTCTCTGCCGATTCAAGTTTTGTCCTTTTTGCATTTTTATAGAATAACTCTCCCTGTTGTTTTGTGGTTTTGTGTGTCTGTGGTTATTTTCATGTTTTCGTATAATCTATTCTTATTTTGTATAGTAGCATACAAGGAGTTTGATTTTTTGTCTAAAGGAGTTTTCTAGGTGTACTTAGTTTCTACATGCTAAGTTCTGACTTTCTTCATGTTTCTGCTGACGAAGATTGCACGGGCTATATATGATGTCGAGGAAGCAACATTCAATGCTTTTGATATCCTTTTGTAGCATAAGGTGAAGAATATGCACTTTGTTTTTTGAGTATTGTTTTCATCTGCTTGCACTCTGCTTACCTCCTCTCTGTCCTGTTATGTTGTACTTGCTAAAAGAGCAGATGATAAAGTCGGAGACTCGGGCTCATAGTAGATTAGAATGTATGCCCATTTGATGTATGAAAGCATTACCTTGTGAGCACTAAGTAGTACCCATCACGCCTTCTGTACCTATGGTAGACCACTCATACGTGATTGTTTTACACACTTATGCTACATAAATTCAATCTAAGAAACAAAATAGGGTAGAGTTCAATGAGCATAACTGTGCAGCTTACCTGCTGCTACCTTGTGATGTTCTATGTGACCTTCACCGCTATTTGCTTCCTATGAACTTATGATTGATGAAGCCATACATTCAAGGTCGGAATTTTCTTCTTTCTTTCACTACTATTACGCAGGGAAATAATCACTTTTGTTGAGCCAAACTCTTTCCCTGTTTGTATGTTATTTTTACTAGGTTTAGGTTTTGTTTTACAAATAATTCTGTAATTTCCCTTGCTTTTAATTTTATTTTGGTTTCAATCCATGGAGCTCACTGCCTGCGGCGTCTCGCCCTCCTTTCTTCCTATCCTATTTCACTAGGAAGATAAGGGTATGTGACAAGCAAGAGATATAGGGTTTAGGCCAACTAGACTCTGCATACCAAACTGGAAGGTAAAACGGGAAAATTGCCGATCTGATTCACGGGATGGTGATATTGAATTTTTTAAACAGGTTCGTATCCAATTTATGAGGATCCCCATATTGATGGTTTTGGTTATTTGATGTCTTAGTTCTGTTTTCGGGTCTTAATTTTGGCTGAAAACGATTGTTTGGTTTTTATTTTCTCTGTTTTGAGATCTATTGTTTCAAGCCTAGCTGTGAAGTTGTGAGAGCACAAGAACCTCGTAGACTTCACATTTCTTTTATTTTAGGACAGGAAAAAGGAAAGCCTGTTTGAATTATACATGCCTTAATTTTCAGAAACTAATTAAGTAGCTGGTTGGAGCTTTTATTCCTGCAAACATTTGGTTCTGTAGGTGTGCTTATAGGTTGTAGGAATTGGAACTTGAATTAGGTTTTTTAAAACTTTCGGAAACAGGAAATCGATACATACATATATATATATACACACACACATATATATATATATGATAGAGCATCAATGAGTAAAGAGGTAGAAGTGATGGAAGTAGAGGGAAATTTTTTTAGGAAATTGAGCAAGTGCCGTTCGAAAAGTAAGTCGGAGTTCCCTCTCGATTGCGGAGCTGAGGCAGACGCGGATCAGAATGGTCAAGGGGTCTCCTCATCACGCGAAGAAAAAGTTAGCAGCCTGAGAACAGTAAGTATAACTATTTTGCGCCCTTGTTATTAGAGGGAGTGTAACTTCTAGATTTCACAAGAGGATGGAATCAATTCCTCCTAAAATTTTAACTTGTCAATGTGCTATGATGAATTATGATAGTTTTTGTAGTTGATTAATTTTTGTGATCAGATAGTTTGTTAGAAATCGAAACTTCTTTGAAAATTATGCTAATTGAATGGGGATGGATTGTTTGATCTTCTTATTTCAAATGGTAAAGATTATAAGTTCCTCTTAGTTTACTATCTATATTAGTTGATTTCTTACATCATGGTTGTTATTACTTCATATCCTTGAATAAAAATGGTTATTCTGCACCGCATTACCAGTTTTTCGTCTTCTTCTTTTTTGGGTTTGGGGATAGGTGCAGGGGCTCGTCCATGTTGCACGAAAGATGCCAAAAAATTCACACGCTCATTTTGTACTTGGATTAATGTCCCAGAGAACAGGCCAACCTGATAAGGTATCTTTGAGTAATGGATAGAGTTTCTTTGAGTAATGGATAGAGTTTCTTTATTCTGTTAATTTATTCACAATCAAGTTTTGGTATTAAAAGGATGTTTTATAGGCAGTAAGTTTCAAGAGTTTTGACAAAGATATTAATTTGGTCTAGAATGATTATAACTGGTTAACTTAGACTTAGACCATCATTTTAGTTTTCCACAACAGATGTGTTGTCATGTTCATCATGAATTCTCTTGTTCCAAACCCAAATCATCAAGCAGCATGATTGTTGTGCATTGCGGCACAAGTTGCTTGTCTCAATATTTGCAAGATTATAAAATTAAAGTGCCGTGTTCTGGCTGAATTGGTTAAATTAGAACTACAGAACTATTTTTCAGACAGTTTAGTGCAGAGATTATATCATCCTAATTGGTCAATAGCTGAACATTATAATTTGATTCCTTCATTTTGTCCTTAAAGTAAATAAGTGATACAAATAGTGCATTGTTTGTCTTGCACCCCACGACATTTTCTTCTCTTCCGTCTGTTGCTGGTCAAGTGTTAAGCACCGAGTGCAATGTTCTGCTGTCCATCATTCATTTTTTGGGCCTTTTCTTCTTCTTCTTTTGGTTCAGCTTGTTCTGATGCCTATTTTGTAACTGTTTAGTGCTGGTTCTGTGTGTATCTTACAGGATGGTGGTGAAACTACTCCAGAGAAACTTAAGAGGCGGAGGGGTCGTCCTCGTAGACTAGAGATGAAATCACCCTTGAAGTATGACTTTATGTTTTCATACTGAATTTAAAACAGTAGATTTCATCATCCATGCATAAAGAATTACTTTTCAGT
>JAULKJ010118120.1:0-15246 GCA_032355405.1 Rubia balearica | reverse complement strand
TACCCAATCCCAAGAAGTCCTATGATTTTAGGCTACCCGATTCATCCATATGTCAACCGCAACCTTATGACTCCAACGTCGGCAAATGATTAGAATTGTAACATTTTTTTTCTTTATTTCTCTCTTTTTGTGTCATTTTACCTAGGAGCCCTTTCGGGTTTTCATCCTTGCACACATTATATATCTTTGGCTCATATCTCACCCACACATTTAGCCTCTCATTTTTCCTAGGCGGCCCTTTTGGATTTTTGGCCTATCTGGGCCCCCAATGTAGCCTAAATTTCCTTCTTGGGTTTTCAATTGAGCGGTTTTACTTTTTTATTTTCGTTCCTTTTCATTTTCTATTTTTTTCAAAATTTTCATTTTTGCGTATTTTTCCAATAAAAAATAGCAAAAAGATTTCCGCATGTCAAGGCAACTAAAAACATCCAAATACATGAGAAACAAAAGCATCCAAAACCAAAAACAGTCAAGAGCATCCAATTCTCAAATCATCCAAAATAAAGCAAGTCTAATGCTAAATCCCCTCTCCACACTTAAACACACAACATTGCCCTCAATGTAGATAAAACAGGGCAAAAACAAAGTGGAAGAGTGGAAAATAGCTCACAATCAATGGTGGAAAGGGGAACTGTTATCTCCGGAGTAACGCTGTCTGTACTGGGCCACCCAATCCTCGTTCCTCTAACGTCGCTCCCTTCGCCTCACTGCCCCAAGATCAGGGCCCGGGAGAATGCAAAAGTGCGAATGGATATCATGTAACTTAGATGAGAGAATATCAATCTTCTCATCCATCTCTATGAAGATCCGCAGTCAAATAGGGTGGTGTCTAAGATCATGTCCTGCAGTCCGGAGTAGAAATCTGTGCGCGGTTGTGGAAACTGTATGTGCCTGCCGTTCTCCTGCATAGGATCGATGTTAGACAGAGGTGGAGAATGTGGTGCATTTTGTAGCGAGTGGTGAGTGAATGGTAACGCTCCCTCCTAAGTCTAGATAGTCTATGGCGGGAGGTTCAAAAGTTCCCATTGAAAGTCTGCATGACACTGCACATCTGCATCTATCGCTAAGTCCTCCACGGGTGTCGGGCTCTATCTTGGTCAGCTGGAACTGGAGGAGCTTCATAAAAGTGACACTACCTTTCTTGTAAAGCCATTGGTACACCCCGGGAATAGCTGTAGACCCGATGAGGTGATAGTTATTCATCCTCGCTAAAGAGATCAGGTATAAAGAACCCCTGCTAGAAGGGTGATCATACCCCCATGGAAATCTCTCCCTTTGGCTTCTTAGCCACACTAGTGACCCTCGCCATCCATAGCTCGGCCCACATCCCGTAGCCCATTTCTTTTCTCATCAGCTGCCACAAGTATCAAATGTTCTCATGGGGTACATTCGTCGGCTCTGCCTGATAAAGTAAATTGCTTGCTAAGAACTTGTGCACAAATATGAGAGCGGGATGGATGATGATGTTTCCCTTATCCCTAACATCTCTCACCCTCCTCGTGATGGCGTACCAAAACTAGATATCATCATGAATATCGTACTCTGGGGCCTATGGATCAATCTCTCACCAATCTCCACCGTGTTCAGCCTAAAAGCAACCTCAATATGTGATACAGTCATCTCCCAAGAGATGTTATCGAGGTGGAAATAGATGTATCTCTTGCATGGCTCCCATCCCTAGTACTGCACATCCTCACTGTGGAGAGAAACTCCACAGTATACTGCCTGTACGTGGGGGTACTCTTGCCCATAAACCCCTCCAATCCTCCTTTGGTGAGGAGGCGGTGGACCGGCTCCTTCATCCCGAGACCCTTCAAAGCTGTCTCATATATGAAAATTGACTCCTGAATCTTGCGAGTGGCTAAGCTGTTCCACTTCTCCACATAGGATCCGGTGATCCGGTTCAAACCCATGAACCTCTCTGGTGGTGTGCCTGGGCAGGTTGGAGGTGGAGGTGGAGGTGGAGATGGGACAGAAAGACCTGGGTTCCGAGCAACTCTTAGTCTCTTTGGAGCCATGGATATCAAAAAAGCAAACAGTGTTAACCGCACAAGGACATAAGAGATAGAATCATGCATTTTTCACTAGAAATTATCACACAAAAGACATTGCATTTCTAGATAAATCATGTACACACTCATGTCCTATTCCAGAAAGCTAGATTATGCATTGCAACCCTTCCACAATTTGAGATCATCACAAAGCCAACCATCACATATGCAATTCTCTATAAGCACAATCATAGGTATGTATCATCATGTTTAACCAATGTCAAAATATCCTACAATTCAAAACCAAGGATAAACAAGCATATGAAATATCTCCTATTTCTATACCCAAAATAATGCTATGAACATGATAACAATCAATCCTAATCCATGTATCAATCACAAAAATATTACACAATATTCCCAATTCTGTCACATTAATCAACCTACACAAATATCACAATGCCTCAAATTATACACATCACGAATCAAGCATGAAAAAAAGGAATCGTACCAAATAAGAGTGTAGGAGGATGAGAATAATAAGCCCACAAAGATTACTATCTTCAATCAAAGGAAATTCAAATATTCCTAAAACCTAGGGTTTATGGAAATTTCAAAATTTTAGGCGGATTTGGGTGTTTGTAGATTAGAAAAGGATTGTGAATGGGATGTGGAATGATTTTTGGCCAAGATGGGAGAAGTTTTCTAGCTAGAAAAGTGGATGGAGGTGGCTTAGGGTAGAGAACGGTGGAAATGGTTAAAGAAAATGTAAGGAAGATGACAGTTTTTTGGGTTTTTAAAAATTCTCCAGACAAGCATCGCGAGTCGCGAAACCATGGTCACGACTCGCAAACGAGAATTCAAGCGGGATCCAAAGTTAACCCATACAACACAACTCACAAAAATAGTATCCCGACTTGCCAGGTTCTGTCCCGACGCACGACACTCCATTCTCGACCCGTGAAAATTGTGACTAGGTCAAAATTTTAGAAATTTTTCTGATTTGGTTGCAATTTGTGAAAAAAGTGTCGCGACTTACAAGGCCCTATCGCAATGCGCATGAAACCATTCACGACTCGCAAATTTGGGAACTAGAAGCTCAAAATTTCAGAATTTTTCCTAATATGGTCATGACTTGCGACATAATCGTCGTGACTCGCAACCTTCTTGTCGCGCCTCGCAACTAGTCATTCACGACTTGCAAATTTAGATGCTGGGAGTCCAATTTTTTTTTAAACATTCCTGATTTGGTTGTGACTCGTGATGCCTTTGTCGCAAGCTACGAATGAGCTGGACTGGGAAGGGTAGAAATCCCTGTTTGTTGCAACTCGTGACATATACGTCGTGACTCACAAAGAGCAGACCTTCCTAGTACTTAGAATTTTTTTGAAATTACCAAATCTCCATGCTTTTCTCCCTTTCTTCATGCCTTCCTTCTTTCATCCATCCAGTGCCATGCTCTTCAATTTGCTACAAAATCATGGAAAAACATACCCGTGTAAAGAACAAGACAAAATAATGAAAACGACAAAAACTCAAATTAAAACAACAGCAATGGAAAGTCACGAATGGTAATCCAGATAATCAAAACCAAGTTTATTTAACATCATCAGCATGATTTACCTCATTTCTTGGGTTCACTCACAAAATGGACCAAGAAGATCAACATCTTCTCCTTTTTTGGCAAAAAACTCTTGTGGTAAAGTTTCAAACATTGACCATTGACCTTGAAGAAATTGGACTTAGCTCGGTCCAAGATCTCTACCGCACCATGCGGGAATACCTTTGCCACTTCAAAAGGGTTAATCCACTGAGACCTCAATTTACTAGAAAATAGGCGAAGGCGGGATTAAATAGGAGGACTTTTTAACCCACGTCAAAATCCTTCTTATTGATCATCTTGTCGTGTAAAGCCTTTGTCTTTTCCTTGTAAATTTTGGCATTCTCATAGGATTCTCTTTGTATCTCCTCCAATTCTAGCAATTGTAACTTCCTACACAAACCGGCCTCATCTATATCAAGGATGAAGTTCTTGACAGCCCAATAAGCCGTGTGCTCTATTTCCACTTGCAAATGGCATGACTTTCCAAAGATTAACCGGTGTGGTGACATACCTATTGGTGTCTTGTAAGTCTTCCTATATGCCCACAAGGCATCATTCAACCGAGAACTCCAATCCTTTCGGTTAGGGTTAACCATTTTTTGAAGGATGGACTTGATTTCCCTATTGGAAACTTTGGCTTTGCCATTGGTTTGCTGGTGATAGGCGGTGAATGTCTTGTGCGTGATGCCATACTTCTTCAAAAGTGCCTCTATTGTCCGGTTGCAAAAATAGGTGCCACAGTCACTAATCAAGGCTTGAGAAACCCCAAACCTAGAGGAGATGTTATCTTTCAAGAAATCCGTAACCACTTTGGAATCATAAGTTCTAGTGGGTTTTACCTCAACCCACTTTGACACATAATCAACGATAAGAAGAATGCATGTAAAGCCACAAGAATTAGGAAAAAGGTCCCATAAAGTCAACGCCCCAAACATCAAATATTTCAGAACACAACATATCTTTTTTAGGCATGTCAAGTTTTGCAAAAGATGTGTGCATGTTTATTCAATGTAGGCCAATAAAAACCACTATCTAGAACTTTTCCAGCTATCATTTTCGCTCCAAAATGAGCACCACATGCATAATAATGACAAAAAACAAGAATTGAATACCTTCATTATCCGGGATGCATCCTCAAACAACTTGATCTACACAATGTTTCCAAAAAAAGTGATCATCCCACACATAGTATTTAACATCACTTCTTAGCTTATCTTTTTTAGCTTTGGAAAAATGGGGAGGAAATTTACCGGAGACAAAGAAATTCACAATGTCGGCATACCACAGTTGGAGGTTCCCGATTGCGAACAATTATTCATCGGGAAACTCTTCCCGTATTTGCCCCGTCATTTTCTCCTCCGATATTGGCATGGAACCAACCAGCTCAAATGATCGGCTACAATGTTCTCCTTACCTTTCTTGTTTCTTACCTCCAAATCAAACTCACTCAAAAGCAAAATCATATAATCAATCTCGGCTTGGCCTCTTTCTTCGTCATTAAGTGACGAAGCGCTGCATGGTTAGTGTACAAAAATAACTTTGGTACCAAGCAATAAGATCATTTTTTTAGAAAGAAAATATCACCACTAGAAATTCCTTTTCCATGGTAGAGTAGTTCCTTTGGGCCTCTTTGAGAGTCATGGATACATAGTCGACGGAGTGATGAATTCTACCTACCCTTTGACCAAGCACCGCTTTGACGGCATAATCACTTGCTTCGCACATGATTTTTTTAAAAATTTAAACTGTCAATGACGGGGATGTTTAGGGATCCAACCCTTCATATTGATTATCAGATTAGCAAATAGCCTACATTTGATTAATCTATTATAGCGAAATATGAGCTAGGCTCATTTACACATAGACACTAAATATTACATTTAGAACAAGAGTCGATGTGGCGGAATGAAAAACATAAACATGATACTTAAATCTATGAGGATCCATAATCTATGTTGGTCCTTCACTGTAAACCATATGATCAGCTCGATCTAAACCCATCAGCCTGATTTGTTGACCAACTTGAGAAAGCGTCCCACCTCAAATCAGACACAGTAGATAGCATAAAACATGTAAGAAAACCCATAACCCCCCCAAATTGGACTACCCTGTCCTATCTAGCCGGAATCTATCAATCTGTTCTGAATCCTCACGTCAATCACTCCTAAAGTTAGTATTTAAACAACTTTAAACTCGGATTTCTCCTAAACCTAGTGTGGGAATAGATCGAAAACCAAATATGCCTCTCCGTAATAAGATCGCCGGAGAAACATACTTTGGTATAGGAAATCTAAATCTGATGCTAGAATAAAAATGAACCTAATTTTATATGCCCAATGTGATCATTTAAAATAGAAATTTTAAATGCTATCCTCATTTTACTATTCTAAACCATAAAAGAAAAGAAAACCAGGAAATGAAATAAAACTAAAACCCACGACAAAAATTTTTTTAAAAAAAGAAAAAGAAACCGGACCAATCTCAGTGGCTCCAGCAGAGGAGTGACCTGCCGTAGTGGCGCGTGAACAGCACCCTCCGGAGTGGCGGCGCGTGGCTGAATTGACGGTCTGTGGACGCCGCTTTTGGTGCGTGAATCTCTGCCAGTTCGTAGTTGAAGTTTTTCCTTGTCGAGAACCTCCAGATCTATAGATATTAGACCCTGAAACTTCCTAAATCTCGATCAGTTTTCCGGATCGGGAAATGGAGCTCTTCGGTATGTCTCCAAACGCGGCCGCTACGTGGCTGCCGTAGCTACAGCCAACCGCTTTGAGAGACTTTACCAACCTAAAAATGAGGACCTAGTGGGAGAAACAAGCCGAATGTGCAAGCTCGGGTTTACGCTTTGGAGGATAGTGAGGCCCCGTTTCGACTGAGGTAATCGAAGGTACCCTCCCTATCTTAGGTAAATTAGCCAAAGTTCTGATTGATCTTAGTGCTTCTCATTCTTTTGCTAGCTATTCTATTCCTTAAAACATGAAAGATAGGATATAAGACTTACCTATAAGTTAGAAGTAAGCACTCCCACAAACGATGCTAAAATCCTAACTGGACGTGTATATAGAAACTGTGGGTAGGGATGATCATGGGTCTAGGACCCAACCCAAACCCATAGGGTTTAGAACCGTTGGGTCGAGTATGAGTTTGAAAAATTTAGACCTATCGGGTCAGAGTCCGGGTATGGATCTAGATTTTAAAAAATGGGTCTGGGTTCGGGTCTAAAATATTAAAACCCAGACCCGACCTAGACTCGACCCGTAGACCCATATTACCTTAACTATACATATTATCTATTCTAATTTCTAAATTACTTTCATATTCTCTTTGTATTTTTATTTTTTATTAAACAAATAATGTGTATTGCATATTTTTTTTCTTTAAAAATTAATTTACATCCATATTGAACTTGAAATATTTGTATTTATGATAATACATATTTAATTTAGTTAAGATTTTTTAAAAAAAAATTAGACCCATTTTGGACTCAAGACCCGTTTAGACCCATTGGGTCTGGGTATGGGTCTAACATTTTAGACCCTATAGGTTCGGGTCGAGTTTGGGTCTAACTAAATTTTTTAGGGTCGGGTCTGAGTCTTATTAGACCCGACCCATCCCCGACCCATAATCATCCCTAACTATAGCGTAAATGTGGGGCATTAGGAATTACCAATAGACATAATTGCATTAACCTTAAAAGGATATGAAGTAATACTTGGCATGGACTGGTTTGCTTAAAACCATGGCCAGTTAAATTTCCATACGAAGGAAGTTAGTTGTGTCGGTCGGGGAACTCTCCTGATTTAAGTAGATGTAGGACGAAAGAGGTCCTCCTCTTTACTAATCACTGGAATCAAGACTAAAAAAATGATTTACAAGGGGGTAGCTGGAATATTGGCTTATATCATAATAAACCCGCAGACCAATTGACCGGAGAAAATATACCTGTAGTTCGGAACTTCTATGAGGCATTTCCGGAGAAACGTGTAAGTTTACCTCCGGAAAGGGAAACTGAGTTTACCATTGATCTGGTACTAAGAGCTGCACCTGTTTCTCAAACTCCTTATCGTATGGCGCCATTGGAACTACAAGATTTGAAAATACAACTTGAGAATTTGTTAACTAGGGGGTTCATCCAACCGAGTACATCACCTTGGGGAGCCCCAATATTGTTTGTTAAGAAGAAAGATGGCTCTCTGTGCATGTGTATAGAATATCGAGGCCTAAATAATGTGACAATTAGGAATAATTACCCTCTTCCCATTATTGAGCAGTTGTTCGATCAGCTCCAAGGAGTAGTCATATTTTCCCAACCATATCTACGACAAAGGTACTACCAGTTGCGAGTGAAGAGGGATGACGTTCCCAAGACAGCTTTCAATACTCGATATGGTCATTATGAATTCCTGGTAATGCTATTTGGAGTGAACAATGCGCCAACTGCTTTCATGGATCTCATGGACCGAGTATTCTGGCCGCACTTAGATGATTTTTTCATCATTTTTAATGACGACATCCTAGTCTATTACAAATTCAAGCAGGAGCATGAGGTACATCTAAGGAAGGTGTTACAACTACTTAAGAAACATAAGTTCTACGCTAATTTTAGCAAATGTGAATTCTGGCTAAACCAAGTAAAATTTTTGGGGCACGTAATTAGTAAGGAAGGGATATCAGTGAACCCCTCCAATGTTGAAACCATCCAAAATTGGAAGGTTTCGACCATTAGTATGGAAATTCTGAGATTTCTAAGACCGGCGAGGTACTATAGGCGCTTCGTTAAAGACTTCTCTAAACTAACGTCCCTTTTGTTCTATCTAACCTAGAAGGGAGTTAAGTATGAATGGAATGAAAAAACGGAAGCCAGTTTCTAAGAATTGAAACGGCGTTTAACATTGTCCCAATTCTTGCGCTACCAGAGGGAAAAGATGGATTTATATTGTATACTGATGCTTTAGGAGGTGCTCTAGGATGCGTATTGATGCAAAAGGGCCATATGATTTCTTATGCTTCTCAAAAGTTGAAATCTTATGAGAAGAATTATCCCACTCATGACCTTGAACTCGCCGCAGTGGTGTTCGCCTTGAAGAAATGGTGACACTACTTATATGGAGTCACGTTTGAAGTAATGTAGGATCATAAGAACCTGAAGTATCTATTTTCTCAAAAGATCTTGAATATGTGCTAACTTCGATGGATAGAGTTTTTGGGAGATTACGGCCGGGATCAATTATCATCCTGGCAAGGCGAATGTAGTGGCAGACGCCTTAAGGCAGAAGGAGAATTTGGCGCATATCAAGATAAGAGATACTGTGATGTTATCACAGGCAGAGATTTGGAAATGTTAGGTTAAGTCTGACCGACTCTTATTCTCCAATCTAGGAGTGCAATATATTTTACCCACAGAGATTAAAACGGCTCAAGAATCCAACGAAGCATTAGTGAAGAAGAGAAAGCTTGCCACTGAAGGGAAGTTACCGGACTTTGAAGTGAGCGGTGACGGAGTGCTGACCTGTAGAGGTAGGTTTCACTTACCTCAAAATTCAAAGATCAAACAAAGGGTGCTAGAGGAAGCCCATGGATCTAAATATACAGTACACCCAGGAGGGTCCAAAATGTACCAGGACTTGAAGCAAAAGTACTGTTGGGACAACATGAAGAGGGACATAGCAAAATATGTGGCGCAATATTTTGTGTGTCAGCAAGTCAAAGTTGAGCATCAGAAACCATCAGGGTTATACAACCATTGGAGATTCCTGAATGGAAGTGGGATCACATCACGATGGGCTTCTTGATAGGACTTCCTCGGACAGAGAAGAGTTATGAAACAATTTGGGTGGTGGTTGATAGGTTGACCAAATCGGCTCACTTTCTACCAATCAACGTTAAATACTCCCTAGAAAAGTTGACAACTATGTTTACCCGAGATATCATAACATTACACGTGGTACCTGTAACTATTGTGTCAAACAGGGTCCCAAAGTTTACTTCCCAATTCTGGAGACAACTACAAACAGAATTGGGAACCAAGTTGAACTTTAGTACTACTGCCAATCCGCAATCAGATGGACATTCATAGAGAATAATACAAACGCTAGAGGACATGTTTCAAAGCTGTATTATGGATTTCGGGAAAGTTGAGGTTCTCACCTTCCTTTGGTAGAATGTGTTTATAACAATAGCTATCAGTCATCCATTGGTATGCCCTCACATATGAAGTGCTATATGGTCGGAAATTTCAGACACGTCTCTTTTGGGAAGAAGTTGGAGAGTAAAAAAATCTCACAATTTCTAGTATACCTTGGATTGAGAAATCCATGGAAAAAGTTAAGATGATAAAACAGCGCCTTCACACTGCTCATATTTGACAGAAGAGCTTCGTAAACCATCGAAGGAGGGACTTGGAGTTCAAAGTTGGTGATCGGGTATCCTTGAAGATAACCCCCTCAAATGGGTCTCTTCCGACATGGTGAGAAGGGAAGGCCAAGTTCGAGGTACATTAGCCCTTTTGAGGTTAGCCAACGAGTCAGACCAGTTGCGTACCTACTTAACATGCCTAACCAATTGGGGAGATTACATGATGTCTTCCGTGAATGACTCCTGAAAAAGTACCACCCTGACCCTGAACACCCATTAAACCATGGAGACTTAGCATTGAACGAAAAACTGATGTACGAAGAGAATCCCGTAAGGATACTGGATCAAAAAAAATCAAGACCATGCGTATCAGAGAGATCCCCATGGTTTTAGTGTTGTGGAAAAACCATAAGGTCGAGGGATAAGTACACAGAACTATTCACGGGAAAAATTTACTTTCGGGAACGAAATTCATTACGGGGACTGTAAGCCCTGGCCTTAATGAATTCAATACCTAGATAACAGTTAAGACTAAGCCCCGAACACAGTTTTAGTTCAACTTATTTGACTACTTTCCACAATAATTTCAACTTGACCCCTACAAGAATTTTTTAAAACATAAAATGAAATAAATATATATAATAATAATGATTACAAAAAGGTAAAATATGGGCTTTCATATAGTATTCATTGAATAAATGGATAACAGTACGCCAGAATAAGAAAAAACGAGAAAAATAATCAGCGCATACAAAGGGTAATAATAATAAGTTATTAAGAAAAAAATCTAATAAAGATATATAAAAATTTAAGTTGTTAATGAATATTTATATCTTGATAATTTTATAATAAAGGCTCGTAACATTGGAATTAAAATTGAAATCCAAATATTGACAGTAAATTTGAATTACCAATTAAATAATTATATTTTATAATAAAATCCCGTAATATTGAAATTACAATCGAAATTAAAATATTGACAATCGTCTACCTAATTCAAATCATTGAAGAGTAAAAGAATACCAGTAATAATAAAATAAAAATATATATTATAATTGACAATAATTTTAATTTTAAAACGTAAAAAATAATATGAGATACTCGCTCCAATTTTTTTTATATTGACACTCTTTTTTGGATGGTCTTTTATGTTTGGACCTTCCACTTCGGTAAATCCTAGATTATTTTCATCTACTAAATTTAGTTTTTACTCAATCAATACAATACAATCTCATCTACCTATTTTACTTTAAAAATAATTATGCTCAATGTTTGGTGTCGATATTTTGGGACCGAGAGAGTAATAATGAAATGGGGTGGGCGGTGATATGAATCTCCTTGCAAAAACTCTGAATTGCAGAAAATTGGATCTTTATTTATTTGGAAAACTCTAACATGATTCATCAACCTCATAAAAGTACTAGGAGTATTGGTCAATTCAAAAGGCATAACAATTCATTCATATAAACCAAACTTAGTTTTAAATGCACTTTTCCATTCATCCCCCTTATTAACGCGAATCTGATGGTAACCCTGAATTAAATCAATCATTGTATATATCACAGAACCATGCAAATCCTCAAGAATATCATCTAATTTAGGAATAGGATGACGGTACTTAATGGTTATCTTTTTTATAGCACGACAATCAATGCACATTCGCCAAGTCTTATCTTTCTTAGGAACTAAAATAACAGGCACAGCACGCGGAGATAGAGATTTGCGTACATAACCTTTCTCGAGCAACTTCTCTACTTTTTATTGTAGTTCCTTTGTCTCTTCAAGGTTTGCTTTGTATGTCGGGCGATTAGGAATAACCGAACCCAGAATTAGATTGATTTGATGCTCTATCCCACACAGGGAAGGTATTCCAGGTGGCAATGCCACAGGGAAAACATCATCAAATTCCTACAACATCTTAGCAAACCATGGAGGAACATGCACAAGTATATCCTCATTGGCGAAATAACTCTCTTTGAAATGTAAAATCAAAATATCCGAATGGGTAGATTAAGCACGATTAACGTTCAGAATAGATGCATAAAACGATTTACAATAATCAATAGATAAATCACATTTCATCATGTAAATGGATGGTAAGGGACTAATATATGAAGATAAAACTTTACGCGACTTATCAAAATCACTCACAACCTTACCTGACTTACCTGTAACGCCAAAATCAAGCTTGGAACCCGACCCCTTAAGGTTAGGGTTAGCCAAATTTTGTATGTTCTTTCCCTTAGGGTTTGCGCCAAACCCTAAGGCTTTGTGACTCTTCGGATCCCCATTAGGGCTCGGACCCGGTCTTCTCTTGTGGCCGTTCGCCTCCCTAGGGTTAGGGTTGGGTTTGGCCACCCCCTCTGGCTCAGTCGCATACTTTTCTGTCTCATTTTTCATGTGTCTCTGAGCTTCAACAACCTCAATAGGAGATAATGGTAACAATGTATACTTGGTTCTATCCTTAATCATAGTAATTTTGTTAGAATAACCATCATGCATAGTTCTACGATCAAATTGCCATGACCTTCCTAACAAAATATGACTTGCTTCCATAGGTATAACATCGCATAAAATATTATCATGATATTGCCCAATCTTGAAGTTAAACATGCGTTGATTTTTTACTCTAAGTTCACAACTACCATTTAACCATACAAGTTTATAAGGTGAAAAATGAGCAACAACAGGTAAGTATAATGATTTAACCAAAAGATTAGACACAGTATTAGCACAAGATCCACCATCAATTATCAATGAATAGTTTTTATCTTCCACAAGGCAACGAGTATGAAAAATGTTCATTCTTTGTACCTGTGTCTCGGCCATTTGCGAGTTTAGTACTCTCGAAGTCACATAGTTACCTTGTGTTACAGGACCTTGCTCACCGTGATCATTTATGATGAATTCCTCATCAACTGGTTCTTCGTCCTCGCCAACTTCCTCAAGAGGAGGCATACCGACGTAGTCATCTTCGTCTTCTTCTTCAATGGTGGTTAATACTCTCGCTTTAGGACAGTTGCGACTAACATGTCCTCTCTCTTTACAATGAAAACAAACAGTATTGTTAACTGAAACCGAATTTGAAGAAGATACCGGAGACTTACCTGAACTTCATGATGATTGTTGGTTCGACACTCGAGGTGCTGGTTTTCTATCATTAGAAAATGTCAGATTGGAGAAAACCTTACCAGTGCTTTGGTTGCCTATGTGGAAGCTCCTTCCTCGGCTCGAACTTGATTTTCCGGATTCAAACCCTGAACGGGAAGTAGTGAATCCGACCTGAGGTTTCTTTGGCCGAAGAGTGGACTCAACTAATCGTGCTTTCATCAACAAATTGTCCATGGAAGTATGATGTTGAAGTCTGACTGGCGTTTGAAGGTTCTCACGCAGTCCTTCAATGAAACGATTCTTAATGAACGCATCATCTTCTTTCATTCCGACTCTTCTCATCGCCAACTCTAAATCCTGCCAAAATTCATCAACCGTGCACGAACCTTGCTTCATATTCGCCAGATGCGAATGTTGCTCCATCAAAAATGTTGGTGGAACGTGATATGAATGAAGTTCGGTCTTTAGCCTCTCCCAAGTGGCTATCAGTTTATTTCCGGCATAGTATCTCTTTTATTTAATGTTCTTCCACCACTTCGCATCATAGTGAGTGAAAGAATACTGAGCCACCTTGACTTTTTGTTTCTCTCGATAACTATTTAAATCAAACAGATTCTCAATATGTCGCTCCCAATCAAGATACTTCTGTGAATTGTGCTGACCGTAAAATGTAGGGATTTCATACTTTAACCCTTTAACTTATCGGCCTGAATCCGACTCTGTCCCTGAATCCTAACTATGATAGGATCTATGTCTTCGGGAAGAATGTTTATTGTGATGATGATGTTTCCGGGATAATCCGCGATGCAATCTTCTTTCCGAATACTGTTGCTCTTCGTTGGGACTATCATAATCTCAAGATTTCTGTGTTGGCTCGGGTTCTTCCTCTTCTTTGGCCGTGGTTTGAGGCGTGATCTGCGCCCCTGCTGCGATGGTACGGCCCAATTTCTGTAGTTCACTTATGAGCGCGTTCATCATGATGGAAAAGTGACCCAAATCAACTGGTTCATGTGGCTTAAACCGATGTCTCTCCTAACTATCCGGGGCCTCATCTTGTGTAGACTCAATACACCTAACACGACGGTTTGTGTTAGTGAGAGGGAACTTGGGATTGATGTTTGGATCATCGTCCGCCATCTTGACAAATCTGCTAAGAATTAACAAACGATTAGAAATAAATGTCCCCACTTACCTTTGTGTATTAGGACCGCTACCATGTTTATAACTATCAGATCTCACAAGGCGAAGGCTAAAAGGAACAATCTAATCAAACTAGTCGTAAAACAAAACAAGTTTAGGGTGGAGTACTGCAGAAAGTAATTCAAAAATATATAAACTCAACAAAAGGCTCTACGATCTGAATTTCCAAATTATAAAAAGAATAAGGAAGACAACGCAATTTTAATGGCTTAAATCGGAGCTATAACGAAGAAGTTATAATCAAAATAAGAAAGCTCGAAATAGGCTTAGCAAAAATTACGATAATGAAAAACGAATTTCTAAAATCAAATAGGATTAAGAAGTTTTACCCCAAATTCTTCAAGAAACTCAAAGTATATGAATACTTAATGATCAAGATTAATTCTTTCTGCAACCCAAGTTTTCTATATATTGAAAATCAACTTTCCTTTGCTCTCAAGGATTTAGTTTTCCTTTTCCTTTTTTGAATTGGTTTTTCCTCTCGTTCTTGTTTTCTTCTCTTTTCTTTTCAGCTATAAATTCCGATTTTTTCCAGAATAAAATCACACAAATCAGATTCTAATTCAAAAAAAAAAAAATTCAGAAATTAAAAAACAGCCCCAAGCTTTCTGAAAATTACAAAACAGCCCCAAATATGAATTTTCCCAAATCCCAAACTGCCGATCTGGTTACTTCAAACCCTGAGGTGTGTATTTTTGATTTTCAGAATAGTTTTTAAGCCTATATAAAACTTGGAAACAGAAACTGTGAAAACTTTCTCTTGATTCTAATGAACTTTGAGGTATTCAAGATCGTAAGGATCAAGAATATGACACTATATATGGAAAACGACACAAAAGACTCTTTTTTTATACGTGTGACCAGAATCAAAGAACGATTCAAGATCACGGAATCAAAGAACGAAAAGAAAACTAGTAGGATTATAAGCAAGCAACAATTTTCAGAAGATCTGACGAAAAATATTGCAAGCAAATAAAACTGTTTAAGCTA
>JAULKJ010117905.1:0-15249 GCA_032355405.1 Rubia balearica | reverse complement strand
AATTCTTATTACAAGTGACAAAAGCGATAAAGTTGCTCTCAACTCTAATAATAGGAATTCAAGGTAAAATAGAGTATTCAAAGCATAAAAGTATACCAAACTGAGTACAAAAGATTCCAAAATAACTATATAAAACGAACACACCAGTATCTCTCAGTCTAAAAATCCACACTTAACCACACAAAGAAACAAGAAGAGGGCAATTTTTTCCTTATCATTTATTTTACAATTTTTTAAGGATTTTGAATATTTTCGTGTTCTTATGTCAAAATAAATTTCAAAATATTTGAAATTCAACAATGGTATTGTAAAATAAAAAATTATTATATATGTTTTCAAAATTTTATAATGGTATTTAGAATACAAAATTATCCTCTATATATGTATAATGTGTGTGTATATATATATATATATATACATGTCTGCATTCTGTTTGCGACTTACTTGAACATTAATGCTTAAGTCAATTTCTTGAAACATAACTTGCTATATTTTAAAAAAATTATTACATTGCTTAGATGATGATTACTTTTAACTGTGACTAGCATATGTAGGTCGTAAAATGGGGCTAGTTGTTTTGTGAGGTGAACCAATAGATCACTCGTTTGCATGATCTTTTTCAGGAGAGTGTTTCTGTGCCTGTTTGAATATATTATGACCAGAATCTGCACGTCCTGATCTTGCACGAACCCACATTTAAATTAAGGGGATCAACAATTAATTTGTGTTCCAAGTAGTATACAACTTATTTTAAGATGACCACATTATTATATTTCTGATCATTGAAGAAAATGGTAAAAAGAACTTATCATGAATGGATTTTGTGTGCGGTCACCGGCGTGCAGGGGTGCAATATTTAGCATATGTTTATTTAAGAAGTACACTAAATTCCTGCACGTGTTAATATTATGACGTTTTTGCACGTGGGATATATTTTAACCAACACTTGCACGAAAGGGTAAAGCAAGCAGTTATCCGACGTGTGAGGATTTTCAATTCTAAAATAGTATTTATTATTTGGATTGGTTTAAATGAAACAGTAATAATGTTGTACAGTACATCAATCTTTGTCAATTGGTGGTGAGTAAAATGTATATTTTTCATTGAAGAGGTAAGGTGAATAATGAAGAAGATGAACTGGTTCAATGTTCGAAAACGACAAAGAAGGGGTAGCAGTTTAGGGTGGCTGTTCAGAACGGAAATCCCTATCGCGGCAAGTACCTACCCAAAAAGAAGAAGACCATTTTTTCCGTCTCCACCTCCATCTCCACCATCATCGCAAAGATTTCAGAGCGGCGAGTTTCTTCCCGGAGATCATCCATAGCTTTGTTGAAGGCCTTCAAGTACTACTACTACACCGGGTTAAAACTGATGTGTCACAAGAAACGAGGTAATCCTGATGTCTAAGAGAAGAAGTCCTAGGTGCGATTGGCTTTTCTTTCCTTTTAAATTCGAATGTAACTTGTTTTGGAGTTTTTTTAATTGATGTTAAATTTTTGCTAAACTTTTCATTGTCATCAATGCACTCTGTCTGGGGAGGGTCAAAATTAACAGATAATATGGTTTGAACTTTTTCTATGGGAGTGTTTTTGTGTCTGTTGGAATATATTATGCCCAGAACTTACACGTTTAGATCTTGCACGAGCCCACGAAAGGAGTAAGGAGATCAACAATTTTTTTTAATTTTGTTCTAAGCAGTATACAACTTGCTATTGAATGACCACATTATGAAATTTATTCATGTTGACAAAAATTGTAACAAGGACATTGCATGTTTGGATCTTGTGTGCAGACACCGACGTGAGGTATCTCTCAGTCTAAAAATCCACATTTAACCACACAAAGAAACAAGAAGAGGGAACTTGAATGGGAATTTTTTTGTATATCATTTATTTTAAAGCAATGAGTTATCCGACGTGAGGATTTTCAATTCTAAAATAGCACTGATGACATAATTTTGTAGATTGTTTTAAATGAAACAGTAGTAATGTTGTACAGTACGACAATATTTGTCACTGAGCGGTAAGTAAAATTTATTATTTTCATTGAAGAGGTAGGGTGAATAACGAAGAAGATGAACTGGTTCAATGTACGAAGACGACAAAGAAGGGGTGGCAATGTAGGCCGGCTGTTAAGAAAGGAAATCCCAAACCGCAGTAAGCACCTACTTAAAAGGAGGAAGACCATCGCCGCCGCCTCCAACTTCACCATCGTTGCTAAGATTTTGGAGCAGCGAGGTTCTTCCAGGAGATCATCTTTTCATCGTTGAAGGCCTTTCGGTACTGCCACTACACAGGGTTCAGACCGATGTGGGGCAAGAAATGAGGTACTCCTCATGTCTAAGAGAAGAATACCTAGGTGCGATTGCCCTTTCTTTCCTTTTAAATTCTAATGTAACATGTTTAGGAGTTTTTTTAATTGATGTTTAATTTTTGCTAAACTTGTCATCAACATCATTGAACTCTGTTTGAAAAGGGTCAAAATTAATGGATAATCATGTTTGAACTATTTCTATGGGAATGTTTTTGGGTCTGTTGGAATATTTTATGCCCAAAACTTGGGTTTAGATCTTGCACGAGCCCACTAATGGAGTAAGGAGATTAGCATTTATTTTCATTGTGTTCTAAGCAGTATACAACTTACTATTGAATGACCAGATTATAAAATTTATTCATGTTGAGAAAAATTGAAACAAGGACTTTGCATGTTTGGATCTTGTGTGCAGACACCGACATAAGTTATCTCTCAGTCTAAAAATCCACACTTAACTACACAAAGAAACAAGAAGAGGGAACGTGAATGGGAATTTTTTTCTATATAATTTATTTTACCATTTTAAGGAATTTTGAATATTTTCATATTATTATGTAAAATTAAATTTCAAAATATTTGAAATTCAATAATGTTATTGTAATTTTTTTTATTATATATGTTTTTAAAATTTTATAATGGTATTTTAATAATAAAATTATCCTGTATATATGTATAATGTATATGTGCATATATGTGTGCGTTCTATTTTCGACTTACTTGAACATTAATGCTTAAGTCAATTTCTCAAAACTTAACTTGCTATATTTTCAAAAAATTTATTACATGGCTTAGATGATGCTTAATTTTCACTGTGACAAGCATATCTAGATCGTAAAATGGGGCCAGTTGTTTTGTGAGGTTAACCAATAGACCACTCGTTTGCACGATCTTTTTCATTGGAGACTGTTTTTGTGCCTATTTGAATATATTATTAATAGAATTTGTACGCCATGATCTTGCACGAACCCACATGACAATTAAGGGGATCAACAATTAATTTTTATTCCAAGTAGTATAAAACTTATTTTAAGATGACCTCATTATTAAATTTCTGATCGTTGAAGAAAATGGTAAAAAGAACTTATCATGAATGGATCTAGTGTGCGGTCACCGGTGTTCAGCGGTGCAATATTAGCATATGTTTATTTAAGAATTATACTAAATTCCTTCACGTGTTCGCAATACTACGTTTGTGCACATGGGATTTATTATAACCAACGCTTGCACGATATGGTAAAGCAAGCGGTTATCTGACGTGTGAGGATTTTCAATTCTAAAACAGCATTGAAGACATAATTTTTTGGATTAGTTTGAATGAAACGGTAATAATGTTGTACAATACGACAATCTTTGTCATTGAGCAGCGAGTAAGTTGTATATTTTTCATTGAAGATGTAAGGTGAGTAATGAAGAAGATGAACTGGTTCAATGTCCGAAGATGACAAAGAAGGGGTGGCAATGTAGGGTGGCTGTTAAGAAGGGAAATCCCTACGACGGAAAGTACGTACCCAAAATGAGGGAGACAATCGTCGCTGCCTCCACCTCCACCATTGTCGCTAAGATTTCAGAGTGGTGAGTTTCTTTCCAAAGATCATCCTTATCATCATTGAAGGCCTTCGAGTACTACTACTACATAGGGTTCAAACCAATGTGGGGCAAGAAACGAGGTACTCCTAATGGCTAAGAGAACAAAACATAGGTGCGATTGGCCTTTATTTCCTTTCAAATTCGAATGTAACTTGTTTTGGAGTTTTTTTAATTGATGTTTAATTTTCGATAAACTTGTCATTATCATCATTGCACTCTGTCTGAGGAGGGTCAACATTAACAGATAATCTTGTTTGAACTTTTCTATGGGAGTGTTTTTGGGTCTGTTGGAATATATTATGCCCAAAACTTGCACGTTTAGATCTTGCACGAGCCCACGAAAGGAGTAAGGAGATCAACATTTATTTTAATTGTGTTCTAAGCAGTATACAACTTACTATTGAATGACCACATTATGAAATTTATTCATGTTGAGAAAAATTCAAACAAGGACTTTGCATGTTTTGATCTTTTGTGCAGACACCAATGTGAGGTGTCTCTCAGTCTAAAAATCCACACTTAACCACATAAAGAAACAAGAAGGGGGAAATTGAATGGGAATTATTTTCTATATTATTTATTTTACCATTTTTAATGATTTTTGAATATTTTCTTATTCTTATGTCAAAATAAATTTCAAAATATTTAAAATTCAATAATGTTATTGTAAAATATTAAATTATGCTATATGTTTTCAACATTTTATAATGGTATTTAGATTACAAAATTATCCTATATATGTATAATGTATATGTGTATATATGTTTGCGCTCAGTTTGCAACTTACTTGAACATTAATGCTTAAGTCAATTTCTAAAAACTTAACTTGCTATATTTTCAAAAATTTCATTACATGGCTTAGATGATGCTTACTTTTCACTGTGACTAGCATATGTAGGTCGTAAAATGAGACAATTTGTTTTGTGAGGTGAACCAATAGACCACTCGTTTGGACGATTGTTTTTTATTGGACAGTGTTCCTGTGCCTGTTTGAATATAATATGACCAGAATCAGCACGTCATGCTCTTGCACGAACCCACATGACAATTAAGGGGATCAACAATTAATTTTTGTTCTAAGTAGTATAAAATTTATATTAAGATGACCACATTATTAAAAATTTTTATCGTTGAAGATAATGGTAAAAAGAACTTATCATGAATGGATCTAGTGTGCGGTCACCGGCGTTCAGTGATGAAATATTTAGCATATGTTTATTTAAGAAGTACACTAAATTCCTGCATGTGTTCGTATTATGACGTTTGCGCACGTGGGATATATTATAACCAACACTTGCACGACAGGGTAAAGCAATCAGTTATCCGACGTGTGGAGATTTTCAATTCTAAAATAGCATTGATGACATAATTTTTTGGATTGGTTTAAATGAAACAATAATAATGTTGTACAGTATGACAATCTTTGTCAATGAGCAGTTAGTAGATTGTATATTTTTCATTGAAGAGGTAAGGTGAATAATGCAGAAGATGAACCGGTTCATTGTCCGAAGGTGACAAAGAAGGGTTGCAATGTAGGGTGGCTACTAAGAAGGGAAATCCCTACCGGGGAAAGCACCTACCCAAAAGGAGAAATACCGTCTCCATCGCCGCCGCCGCCTCCACCTCCACCTCCACCATCGTTGCTAAGATTTCAGAGCGGCAAATTTCTCCCGGAGATCATCCTTATCATTGTTGAAGACCTCAGAGTACTACTACTACACAGGGTTCAGACCGATGTGGGGCAAGAAATGAGGTACTCTTGATGACTAGAGAAGAAGACCTAGATGAGATTTGCCTTTATTTCCTTTTAAATTCGAATGTAACTTGTTTAGGAGCTTTTAATTGATGTTTAATTTCTGGTAAACTTGTCATTATCGTCAATGCACTCTGTCTAAGGAGGATCAAAATTAATAGATGATCCTGTTTGAACTTTTTCTATGGAGTGTTTTTGGGTCTGTTGGAATATATTAGAACTTGCACGTTTAGATCTTACACAAGCCCACAAAAGAACTTCACATGTTTGGATCTTGTGTGCGGACACCGATGTGAGATATCTCTTAGTCTAAAAATCCATACTTAACCACACAAAAGCAAAAAGAAGAGAGAACTTGAATGGGAATTTTTTTTCTATATCATTTATTTTACAAATTTTTAGGATATTTGAATATTCTTATGTCAACAAAAATTTCAAAATATTTGAAATTCAATAATGGTATTGTATATATGTTTTCAAAATTTTATAATGGTAGTTAGATTACAAAATTATCCTATATATATGTAAAATGAGTGTATGTATATATGTGTGCATTTTGTTTGTGACTTACTTGAACATTAATGCTTAAGTCAATTTCTTAAAATTCAACTTGCGACATTTTCAATAAATTTATTACATGGCTTAGATGATGTTTACTTCTCACTTTGACTAGAATATATAGATCGTACAAGGAGGGCAGTTGTTTTGTGAGGTGAACCAATACAACACTCCTTTGTACGATTTTCTTCAATAGAGAGTGATTATGTGCCTGTATTAATGTATTATGACCATATTTTGCACGTCTAAATTTTGAACGAACCCACGTGACAATTAAAGTGATCAACAGTTAATTTGTTTTCTTAGTATACAATTACTTTCAGATGACCACATTATTATATTTGTTCCTGTTGAAGAAAATGGTATCAAGGACTTTACATGTATAAACTTCCACCCGCCAGCCCCCAGCACCGTAAAATTTAATAGAAATAAAACTTGATTTAATGGAAATGAAGAAAAATTTATGGAAATAGCTGGACCTAAATTTGAAGAGGAATCAATATTATCTTGTCCACGGACTTGTATTTTGGGAATGAAAATTATATGACAAAGTAATAAACGAATGCAACAATCTAATCATCACCCCATTAGATACTCATCACCAGCAATGGAATAGATGACTACAACAGTAAAAACAAATAAATAGACCAAAATTGTCATAGCTCACACACCTATAAGGCTATCATTTTAAGTTTATCATATGTACGGTGATAAAAAATCAAAACATAAACATAGGAAGAATCAAATGATGTAAAAGAATACATATTGATTAAGGTATAACTAGAGTGAAAACCGCATATCAACCATGTCTAACAATATAGAGATCAACCGTCATTAAGACATCCTCTTTATCAAAAAAAAAGTGTGCGTTTTGCATGCGACTTTGATATGAATCTCCTTGCAAAGACTCTGGATTGCAGAATTAAAATCTTTGACCAAATGACGGGATATGCAATCCCTCACTTGATGAATAACTATCCCTCGTGATTACTCTCAACTCGAATTGATCACCACTAGCCCTCGGTATTGGCTTTCAATTTGGAAATTTGTTCGCTAACTAGCCCGCAGGATTAGCTCACAAATAAAGGGTTATTTGTTCACTAACTAGCCCGCAAGATTAGTTTACAAAGGGTATTAATAATTAATTAACCCGCAGGATTAAGTAACAATGAAAAATGCTCGCAAGCAAAAAGTATGAACTCGAAAATATGAATTTTTTATTGATAATAATGTGCGTTGTAAAATTCGTCCAAAGGCCTTACCTATTTATAGGGTATAAC
This sequence comes from Rubia balearica, assembly GCA_032355405.1. Taxonomy (NCBI): domain Eukaryota; kingdom Viridiplantae; phylum Streptophyta; class Magnoliopsida; order Gentianales; family Rubiaceae; genus Rubia; species Rubia balearica. The sequence continues at coordinate 7,758 of JAULKJ010117905.1, read as the reverse complement.
TAGGCCAGCACAAATAAAAAATGCAATGACTTATGGAAGTTTTAAGAAGCAAATACCATATCTAACTAAACTATCTAATTTAAATATAACTTATGACATATTCATCCAAGTAAATCAATCAATTTTTTTAATGAATTTTTGAATGAATCTACCTTATCTAAACCTACCAAATATAATTCTAATCAAATAAAAACTACTAAATTACAATATTTCAAGATTAATTCTAAATAGCACACTACCTCATTAAAAAACTCAATGGGAAAAAGAGTATAGTGTTAAACTCCTAAAAATACTAAACTAAGAAAAATATTATAAATGATATTTTTGACATCGTATCCATAGACATCAATTGGTATCGTAGTGCGATATCAGTAGGTATCAAAGAAAAAAATAAAAAGGAAAAGGAAATCAAACGACAGAAATCCTATAACCGCCGAACATCCATCTCCGCCAGACAACTCGCCACCACTCCACTCTGTTCATCTTCGACGCACCACCGCTGTTCTCCTCCGTCTCTGTCTTCTCTTGACCTTCATTTTAATCTTTTCCTGTCCATTCTTCGATCCTATTCTCTGGAGAACATCGTTGTTGTTTGAGATCTGCTTCATTCTTCTCGGACCAATTACGCCGCTAGTGAACTCGTCGGCCTTCCCCTGGAAATTTTCTTCAAGCCATTCGCACGAGCAACTAGCCGGATTCGATCTATTTACCTCCGGTGTAGTCCGTTCCTAGTTCACCATAGACAAGCTAGTGAAGAAGAATATGGTGCATGGCTAACACGTGCGAGCACACTCTCTAGCACGTGTATCCCATGCGCACGACATTGGAAGACGTGTGCTACATGCGTGAGCCAGAATATCCATATCTTCATATCTCGAGTTGGTCATTTTATCGTGATATATTGATTTTATCATGAATTATTGCATTATCTCTCCTGGTATTCTTTTTCTCGTAAGTTGAAAGATTTTTTGCCACATCATCATTCCAGTCACTACCTAGTCCGTGTCCAGTCACTGTTTATTAGCAAGATTTCGCAAGGATGGCGTGGGACATTTATCTACATTTATTTTTGAAGATCTTTCACGTTTTGAGGATGAAACTTTTTGACCACGGAGGGAATGATACGATGACAAAAATATCATTTATTATATTTTTCTTAATTTAGTATTTTTAGGAGCTTAACACTATACTCTTTTTTCCATTGGGTTTTTTTTATGGGGTAGTGTGCTCATATTTAAAATTAATTTTGAAATATTGTAAGTTTGGAGTTTTGATTTGATTACAATTAGATTTGGTAGGTTTAGATGAGGTAGATTAATTCAAGAATTCATCCAATATTTGGATTGATTTACTTGGATGAATATGATCATCATTTGTATTAAAATTAGGTAGTTTAGTTAGATATGCTATTAGCTTATTAAAGTTGGCATAAGTCATTCCAGTTTATATTTGTATTGGTTGAATTAGACCCTATAAATAGGGAAGAACTTTGGACAAATTTTACAACACATATTATTATCAATCAAAAAATTAGATTTTTGAGTTTATACTCTTTCCTTGCGAGCATTTTTCATTGTTGATTAATCCCGTGGGTTAATTAAGTATCAATACCATTTGTGAACTAATTATGCGGGTTAGTTAGTGAAAAAAGAAACCTTTATTTGTGAGCTAATCTTGCGGGCTAGTTAGCGAACAAATTCCCAAATTGAAAGCCAATCCCAAGGGCTACTTGGTGATCAATTAGAGTTGAGAGTAATCCCAAGGGCTAGTAATTCATTAATTCGTGTGATTAAGTGAGGGTTTGAAGATCCCTTCATTTGGTCAAATATTTTAATTCTGCAATCCAGAGTCTTTGCAAGGAGTGCTTAAGTTAATTTCTTAAAACTTAAGTTTCTTTATTTTCAAAATATTTATTACATGGCTTAGATGATGCTTAATTTTCACAGTGACTGGCATATGTGGGTCATACAATGGGCCCAATTCTTTTGTGAGGTGAACCAATAGACCACTCATTTGCACAATTTTTTTCAACGGAGAGTTTGAATATATTATGACCAGAATTTGTACGTCTAGATCTTGCACAAACCCATATGATAATTAAGGAGATCAAAAATTAGTTTTTTTCTAAGTAGTATACAAGTTACTTTCATATGACCACATTATTAAATTTGTGACCGTTGAAGAAAATGGTAACATGGACTTGGTATGAATGTATCTTGTGTGCGGTCACTGTTGTGTAGAGGGAAATATTTAGTGTACATTTATTTAAGAATTACATTAAAATCATGCGCATGTTCGAAGTACGACGTGTGTGCACATGGGATATATTATAACCAACACTTGCACGACAAGGTTAAGCCAGCAATTATCTAACGTGTGAGGATTTTAAATTCTACAATAACCTTGATGACATAATTTTTTTATTGGTTTAAATAAAACAGTAATAATATTGTACAGTACGACAATCTGCTACTGTTGTTAGTGAGCAGTGAGTAAAATGTAAATTTTTCATTGAAGTGGCAACATGAATAATGAAGAAGCTTAACTGGTTCTATGTCCGAAGACAACCAAGAAGAGGTGGAAATGTAGAGTGGCTGTTAAGAAGGGAAATCCCTTCTGCAGAAAGCACCTGCCCAAATAGAGGAAGATCGTTGCCGCCGCCTCCACCTCCACCTCCACCATCGTCGTAAAGAGTTCTGAGCGGCGAGTTTCTTCTCGGAGATCATCCTTATCATCGTTCAAAGCCTTCAAGTACTACTGCTACACAGGGTGAAGACGGATGTAGGGTAAGAAACGAGGTACTCCTGATGACTGAGAGAAGAAGACATAGGTGTGATTGGCATTTCTTTCCTTTTAAATGGAATTATAACTTGTTTAGGAGTTTTGTGTAGTTAATGTTTAATTTTCGTTAAACTTGTCATTTTTGTTAAGATACTCTATTTGAGGAGGGTCAAAATTGACATATAATCTTGTTTAAATTTTTTCTAAGGGAGTGTTTTTGGGTGTATTTGAATTTTTTATGCCCTGAACTTGCACGCTTAGATCTTTCACGAGCCCACATAATGAATAAGGAGATCAACATTTATTTTAATTATTTTCTAAGTAGAATACAACTTACTATTAAAAGACCACATTATGAAATTTATTTATGTTGACAAAAATTTCAACAAGGACTTTGCATGTTTGGATGTTGCGTGCGGACACCGATATAAGGTATCTCTTAGTTTAAAAATCCATGCTTAACCACACAAAGAAACAAGAAGAAGGAATTTGAATTGGTATTTTTTTCTACATCATTTATATCACCATTTTGTTGGATTTTTTTAAGCTTTCATATTCATAGGTCAAAAATAAATTTCAAATATTTGAAATTCAATAATGGTATTGTTAAATACATTAATATTATATATGTTTTCAAAATTCTATAATGGTATTTAGATAACAAAATTATCCTATATGTGTATAATGTATAAACATAATGTGTGCGTTCCGCGTGCGACTTACTTGAACATTAATACTTAAGTCATTTTCTTAAAATTCAACTTACTACATTTTCAAAAAAAAATTATTACATGGTTTAGATGATGTTTACTTCTCACTGTAACTAGAATATGTCGGTTTTACCGGGAGGGGGGGGGCAATTTTTTTGTGAGGTGAACCAATACTCCGCTGTTTGCATGATATTTTTCAATAGAGAGTGGTTCTATGCCTGTATTAGTTATATTATGACCAGAATTGGCACGTTCAGATCATGAGTGAACCCGGATGAAAATTAAAGGGATTAAAAATTAATTTGTGTTCTAAGTAGTATATAACTTACTTTCAAATGACCACATTATTAAATTGGTTCCCGTTGAATAAAATGGTAACAAGGATATTTCATGTATAAACCCCCACCCGCCACCCCCACCAGCACCACAAAATTGAATACAAGTAAACCTTGATTTAATGGAAATTAAGAAATTGTAGGAAACACTTGACCTAAATTTGTAGATGAATCAATCTAATCATGTCCACATACTTGTATTTTGGGAATGAAAATTATATAACAAAGTAATAGACGACTGCAAAAATCTAATAATCAGCCCATTGGATATTCATCACCGGCAAAGTAATATACGAATGCAACAATAAAAACAACATAAATAGATCAAACTTGTTATAGTACACCTTCCAATAGGGCTATCACTTTAAGTTTATCATATATACAGTGATAAATAATCAAAAAATAAACATAGGAAGAATCAAACGATGTAAAAGAATCCATATTGATTAAGGTATACTATAGAAAACACCATATCAACCATGTACATTAATATAGAGATCACCAGTTATTGAGACATCCTCTTTATCCAAAATTGTGTGCATTCTGCGTGCGACTTACTTGAACATTAATTCTTAATTCAATTTCTTAAAATTTAACTTGCTATATTTTTAAAAAAATTATTACATGGCATAGATGATGTTTACATTTCACTATGACTAGCATATGGGGCCTGTTGTTTTGTGAGGTGAACAAATAGACCACTCGTTTGCACAATCTCTTTCAATGGAGAGTGTTTTTGTGCCTGTTTGAATATATTATGACCATAATTTGAACATCTAGATTATGTACGAACCCACATGAAAATTAAGTGGATCAACAATTAATTTGTGTTCTAAGTAGTATACAACTTACTCTCAGATGACCACATCATTACATTTGTTCTTGTTGAAGAAAATGGTGCCAAGGACTTTGCATGAATGGATCTTGTGTGTGGTCAACGGCGTGCAAGGGGGGAGGAGAGGCAATATTTACTATATGTTTATTTAAGAAGTACCTTAAATCCCCTTGCGTGTTCACATTACGATGTTTGTGCAAGTGGAATATATTGTAACCAACACTTGCAAAGCAGAGTAAAGCTAGCAGTTATCTGACGTGTGAGGATTTTCAATTCTAAAATGGCCTTAATGACATACTTTTGTTGATTTGTTTAAATGAAACAAAAATAATGTCAGTGTGACAATCTGTTATCTATGTCAGTGAGCGGTGAGTAAAATGTATATTTTCCATTAAGAGGTAAGGTGAATAATGAAGAGGCTGAACTGGTTCTATGTCCGAAGATGACTAATACAGGGTGGAAATGTAGAGTGGCTGTTAAGAAGGGAAATCTCTTTTGTGGCAAGCACCAGCCCAAACAAAGGAAGACCGTCGCCACCGCCTCCACATCCACCATCTTTGCAAAGAGTTCAGAGCGGAGAGTTTCTTCCCGGTGATAATCCATATCATCGTTCATGGCCTTCGAGACTACTGCTACAATGGGTTCAGACCGATATGGGGCATGAAATGAGGTACTCCTGATGACTAAGAGAAGAGGACTCGTGTGCGATTGACATTTCTTTCCATTTAAATTCGAATGTAACTTTTTTAGGAGTTGTGTAATTGATATTTAATTTTCGGTAAACATGCCATTATCCTCATGAATATCTGTTTGAGAAGGGTTAGTTTTAACATATAATCTTGTTTGAACTTTTTCTGTGGGAGTGTTTTTTGGTCTGTTTGAATATATTATTCCCAGAACTTGCACATTTAGATCTTGCAAGAGTCCACATAACAAGTAAGGAGATCAACATTTATTTTGTGTTCTAAGCAGTATACAACTTACTATTACATTACCACATTATGAAATTCATTCATGTGGACAAAAAATTGCAACAAGGACTTTACTTGTTTGGATCTTTGTGCGGACACCGACGTGAGATATCTCTCAGTTTAAAAATTTATACTTAACTACACAAAGAAACAAGAAGAGGGAACTTGAATTGGATTTTTTTCCATATAATTTATTTTTCCATTTTGTTCGATTTTTTTATATTCATATTCATATGTCAAAAATAAATTTCAAATAATTTATTACATGGCACACATGATGTTTATTTCCCTCTGTGACTAGAATATATAGGTCGTACAAGAGAGCCATGTATTTTTCTAAGTGAACCAATAGATCACTCCTTTGCATGATTTTTTCCTAATGAAGAGGGTTTTTGTGCCTGTTTTAATATATTATGATCAGAATTTGAACGTCCAGATCTTGAAAGAACCCACATGACAATGAATAGGCTCAGAAATTAATTTTTGTTCTAAGTAAGAGTATATAACTTACTTTCAGATTACCACATTATTGAATATGTTCCTGTTGAAGAAAATGGTAGGAAGGACTTTGCATGTATAAACCCCCACCCGCAACCTCCACCAGCACCAGCACCAGCACCACAAAATTTAATAGAAATAAACCTTGATTTAATGGAAATTAAGAAATTTTATGGAAACAAGTTGACCAAAATTTGAAGAGGAATTTGTCTAATCATGTCCACAGACTTGTATTTTGGGAATGAAAATTATATGACAGAGTAATAGAACACTACAACAATCTAATAATCAGCCCATTAGATACTCATCACCTGCATAGTAATAGATGACTACAACAATAAAAAAACATAAATAGATCAAACTTGTCATTGTACACCTACCAATAAGGCTATAAATAAGTAAAACATAAGCATATGAAGAATCAAAATATTTAAAAGAATGCATATTGATTAAGGTATAAATAGAGTGAAAACAACATATCAACCATTTACATTAATATAGAGATCATCTGTCACTAAGACATTCTCTTTATAAAATAAAGTGTGACTTACTTGAACATTAATGCTTAAGTCACTTTCTTAAAATTTAACTTGCTATATTTAAAAATAATAATTATGACATGGCTTATATGTGGCTTACTTTTTACCTTGACTATCATATGTAGGTCGTGAAATGGGGCCAATTCTTTTGTGAGGTGAACCAATAGACCACTCGTTTGCACGATCTTTTTCAATGAAGAGTGTTTTTGTGCCTATTTTAATATATTATGACCAAAATATGAATGACTAGATCTTGCACGAACCCACATGACAATTAAGGGGATTAAGAATTAATTTGTGTTCCATGTAGTATACAACTTACTTTAAGATGACCACATTATTAAATTTGTTCCTGTTGAAGAAAATGGTAAGAAGGACTTTGCATGAATGGATCTTGTGTACGGTCACTGGCATGTAGGAGGGAAATATTTATTATATGTTTATTTAAGAAGTACACTAAATTCCTGCACATATTCGTATAACGATGTTTGTGCACATGAGATATATTGTAACCAACACTTGCACGGTAGGGTAAAGCCAGAATTCATCTGAAGTATGAGGATTTTCAATTCTAAAATGACCTTGATGACATAATTTTGTGTGTTGGTTTAAATGAACCATTCATAATGTTGTACAGTACAATAATTTACTATCTTTGTAGTGAGCGGTGAGTAAAATGTATATTTTTCCATTGAAGAGGTAAGGTGAATAATGAAGAAGTTGAGCTGGTTATGTGTCTAAAGACGACTAAGAAGGGGTGGTAATGTAGGATGGCTATTAAGAAAGTCAATCCCTTATACGACAAGCACCTGCCCAAACAGAAGAAGACCATCGCCTCCACCTCCACCTCCACCATCATCGCAAAGAGTTTAGAGCGGCGAGTTTCTTCCTGGAGATCACCCTTGTCATCATTCAAGGAATTTGTGTACTTTATTACACAGGGTTCAGAACGATGTGGGGCAAGAAACAAGGTACTTCTGATGACTAATAGAAGAAGTCCTGGGTGTGATTGGCATTTCTTTCCTTTTAAATGTGAATATAACTTGTTTGGGAGTTTTGTATAATTTATGTTTATTTTCCGGTAAACTT
>JAULKJ010117695.1:0-15259 GCA_032355405.1 Rubia balearica | reverse complement strand
GATGGAATTGAGCCCGGGAAAGGCGGATTTGAAGTTCAAGAAGGCTAAGAAAGACGCGGATGAATTGTAGCCCTAGAATTGCACAAAATTTTAGAAACGATCCGAGAAGAATCATATTTTTAGGATGGCACCATTGGATGACCCGATTTGATGCTGAGTTCCTAATTCGGATCCTCATTCTGGGCCGCCAATGTAAAATTCAGCAATATAATTTATTTGGGCCAATTTTTCTTCTAAGTTCGTAACGCGTTTCGATCCTCAGACTATTAAAGGGCTGAAGTGTCTTACAAGTTTGGAACCCGATACTACTCCAATGGTTAAAATACAAATTTCCTTCATTTTCCCAGCTCAAAATATTATTCAACAGCCTCAATTGTAACCCAATACACAGAATTGTTCTACAAAATAACAAATTCTATAGAAAATACTAACTAAGAAATAATCTGTAGATAGAAGTATAAATCAATACAATTCTATTCCAAATTTTTACATCACACTAATTTATATAAATTGTGTTACTCTACCAAGTTAGGGTTCCCAAGAGTTGCTGAGTGGTTGAGAATGATATTTCGAGTCAAACAATTCCTTGTGTTGTTGATGTCTTCATTAGAATATAGCCTTGTTGCCTTTGGAAGAACCTGCGAGTAGCAAGTTAGTAGACACTATTCTTATTGAGATTGAGAAACTATCAATGTTTATTACAAGCAAATGTACAATTACCTTGTCAGTCTCAAGTAAATTCAACTTTACGCCTTCCATGCACTATGTTGTGTACAACATTACATAGTACCCGCACTCTCATGTTTGTGCTTGTTTCTTGTACTGATTTAAAAGAACATAAAATTTGTAGCATATAGTAACACATAAAGAAATCCCATTGGAAAAAGGACACAATTGTAGCATATTATACCTTGATTCCGAACACCTCAAAATTGATTTCACCATCTCCGTTTGTGTCCTTCATAGAGGATTCCAAAATCTTGACAAATGCGTCCGACGGTTGGAAGTACAATGGATCCATCTAATAGACACACTTCTTTTCCGGAACAATCATGATCAATCACCAATGTTCCCTAAAATGAAAATTATATTAATGTTTACTAAAATTCGTAATTGATTTTTGTAAACATAATGAAGATAGTTACTATAACCTTTCAATATAAGGTTCAATGAATAATTTCTTATCGTTTCTCACAATGTTTTAGCGAATGTAGTCAATTCTCTTTTGGTTTGTACAATCAATCTCTTGAGTCATCATCATGCATATGTGACAGAACCATCTCTTCTTTTGATTATACATGAAATACATGTACCTTGAAATTAAGAATTTTTTCATTAGTTGTAAACAAATAGAAAAAATAAATAGTAAAAATGAATATTATATATATGACCCAACCCCTCCCAATCGTCGTTAATTAATGAACCACGGGAGATCCACTAATACCCGAGATGAGGATTGTTAGGGATAAAGATAAATTTTATATGTTGCTCTTATTCCTACTGCTATACTACCAAGAATGGTAGATAGTAGCAAGTACCGGGGTTGTCCACAAAGATGTTAGGAATCTAATAATCAACTAAACACAACCATGGTCGGGTCATCATTCCGACCACGTGTTAGGAATAAATAGTGTTGTGAAAACAGTCATAGGGGAGAGTTTGTACTAACAACTACTAGCATACAATTGATCACGATAATTAATAATATAAACTAAGACTCGGGGAACATTTGCGTAACATGGTCAATGTTATTTCGTTCATCGATTTCATCAAATACAAGAACTAAACCCTATTATAGTGTGTGTGTGTGTGTGTGTGTGACACGTGATGCAGAAATGGTCAAAACTTCCCCCAATCTGTCTCATAGAGGTGAGCGTATAAAATCTTCCATCAGCCTCACTTTCGCAACTAGAATAGTGCAACAACGACAATAACTTATTGTGTAGGTCTGATTCTCCCCTTGCAACTAAGTGTCAGGCGGAACACCACGAACAAACTACCCATAGGACTACAAAGGCAAATGAAATAGCCGTCTTATCGATGGATCTAGGATCAACAAGATAATCCTAGTTTTCTACCTAATCTAAGTCTACCCGCAACCATTCGTACTTCTTTGGTTGGCTAACTAGAGCATGGTTGATCATGGCAATTAACAATAGTAACTTTTGTGCACACGCCCAGTTATGGACTATTGTCACCTCAAGCCCATCTAGGTTTCCTTCACCGGGGAGAAGCAGTAGTGCACCAACATGAAAATAAACTTAATTGTGTACCAAAAAAGTGTGACAATCATGCAATTCACAAGAATATTAAGAAAAGGCCAACATAATAATCACAAAATACATAGAAATAGGTAGATCTAGAAAACTCAGAAAATGAACATTAACACATGAATACAAATATTATCCCAAGTTAGATCCCTACTCCCTAAGCATTGAACCTAAGTATTTCATTGGATTCAACACTTTTGGGCAATAGAAAAATAAAAAGATGAAAAGAAAAGAACCTAGAGAGAAGGAAGAGTATTTTCTCTCTCTAACCTACTCATGAGATCTAAAAATGAGCATAAAATTAAACCCTAGTAGACATAGGTCCATCTATATAGTTGTAGGGAATTGGGCCTAAAAATAGGCCCAAATGGCCAAAAACCCTTGCTGCTGCAACTGGTGCAGGAGGTGGTGCGCGGAACGACCCGTGCTTGCGCAACATGCTGGCCTCATGTCATTCCTCTCGTGTCGTCACAAGGCACTGGTCTTCGCACGGGCTGTTCCCCTCATATTGGTGCGGTCTATGTCAGTTGGCTGAGGTCGTTGGTTGGCACTCAATTTTTGCTCCTTTTGATCCTCGTCTTACATCGTTTAGGCCCCATCGGCTGAAACCTCATTTTTCTCTGTACCTGGTGTGCCCCACATAATTATTCTCATCCCGTGGGCTGGTCTTGGAATTCATGACTTGAAACGGCGCGGGCCAGGTAAAATGGAACGTCCCGCTTCTATACTTAGCCGATTTTTGGAGTGAAAATGTGACTTGGAATGCACGATCAGCCAAAATGGGCAGCGTCCATGCTAGAAATTGGCACAGCTCATGTCGGGAGAAATAGGTTGTGCTGAGGATTCCTGACATGGGTTGTGTCTCTTGGTATGGGTCGTGCTAGGTTTGGCTTTGTGCCGGCCTTGTGCAGTTTGTGCCGGCCGTGGCTGGTTCGCTCGGCTAACTTGTTTGCTTCGCAACGGGTGAACCGTTGATCCGATTTGGGAGTTATTATACTCTATTTTATAGCGCTCGAGAAGAAGAAACCAATGGTGATACTTTTAAGTGCTGATTATTCTCATATTTTTCCTAGAACTCCGTGCAACCTTGAACAACAATCCCTCCATTTCTCCCCTGGCCTTCTTGAACTTTAAATCCACCTTTCTTGGTCCCAATTCCATCTACTACCATGCTTTGGAGTCTATGGCCTTCATTGTACTACCATCCTTGCAAACGGCCTTCGATTTGTTCTACCATCTTGCAAACGGCCTTCGATTTGTTCTACCATCCTTGCAAATGACCTTCAAATATCTAATACCACCCTCATTGATGGCCTTCTACAAAAGATAATGAAATAACACTCACGAGCAACCTACTAATGAGATCAAAGAGGAAATTCTAGGTTCCCTTGAATACAAAGTGTCTATTAGCTTCAATTAAGTGTGCAAAACTCGGGATTTAAACTTACAAGATGTATATGGATATTAGAGTCTGATTAACTTCCTCACATTTCCATTCGTCCTCGAAATCACTTCATATTGTGATGAAATATCTCTTGCCACCAACTACACAATTGTTTCCCAATAATGCATAAGTTGAGTTGTGTTCATGTGGTTGAAGCCAATTGTTTAACACTCGAATGAAGTTAGGTGAGTCTTTTGGGACTTATGGTCTAGGATCTAGTTGTCTAGTCTTGTCTGGTGTTGTGTAGACCTGTTTAGGTATCCTATCGACCAGTTTAGGTGTAGTTTAGACCACTTTAAGTGTTGTTGGCCTTTTGACTTTCAAATGGTGATCTTTTATAGGATTGACATATATTAGTTGACGCGGCCACAAAATAAACATTCCACGAGCAGGCCAACATTCTTGTATTCTCCATCAGGAATTGGGAACGGGGCACCCTTCACTAATAATTTCTCCAAAGAAACTCTTGAAAAAACCAGCTGCAATTGGTACGGTGTGTTGATGTTTCATTAACTCGTGCAAAACTCCATCGGCTAAGTGGAATGGTCTACCATATATGTCTTGATCAATGTAAAGCTCACACACATGTGACGTGCACCTTTATGCATGCGTTAACCAATGCATTTGACACATTTGTTATCATCTTTTATTTGGTTGATTGCTAGTTCTAGTTAGGCTTACATGACAAAGGGCTTGGACGGACATTATTAGTTTTCTTATCTAAATTCTAAGTTTTGTAGACTTAATTGAACCTAATGGACACTTTGTGTTCACGGGCACCTAGATCTTCTTTTTTGATCGAATTAGTAGATTTCTCGTGGGTACTTTTTCATCATCTTTTTGTAGAAGGTCATCCGTGAGGGTGGTAGAAGATATTTGAAGGCCATTCGCAAGGATGGTAGAAGATATCAAAGGTCATTTGAAAGAATGGTAGCATATTGAAGGCCACGGACTCCAAAGCGTGGTAGTAGATGGAATTGAGCCCGGGAAAGGCGGATTTGAAGTTCAAGAAGGCTAAGAAAGACGCGGATGAATTGTAGCCCTAGAGTTGCACAAAATTTTAGAAACGATCCGAGAAGAATCATATTTTTAGGATGGCACCATTGGATTTTTATTCTCAAGCACTATAAAATTAACTAGAAGAACTCTCAAATCGGATAAGCGGTTCATCTGTTGTGGAGCAAACAAGTCAGCAGGCCAAACCGGCATGCACAGTCCGTGCACGAAGCCAAGACCATCTGTGTTGGTCCATGCAAAGTGGCTTGCACGGCCTGTGCAAAGGCCCTCACACATACCATGCACGTTTATGCAGACCATTACATGAGGGGTCCAAAAACACTCCCAAAAGGCTAAGTATGGGCACAGGCCGTTTGTTTTACACGGTCCATGTTGTTCCAACTCCCAAAAGCCAAAACCAACCCATGGGGTGTGAGAAATAGCATGGGCAACACCGATTTTCTGAGAAAAATTTCTTCCAACCAATGGGCTGTGCCAAACGACATGGGGCGTGCAAATCAGAAGTTCCGGAGCAAGCACCAGCCCATATTGTGTGTCGGTCCGTACGAGCAGCCTTGCACGATACTGCACAGACCATGTCAGTCCTTGCACCCAGCTTTACATGAGGCTACATGGCCTATGTTATTATGTGTGGGCCACCCTGTACGAGGCTGCACGGACGGTGCCGTGGCGCATTAGTAATTTTGCACGATCCAACAAGGATCGTGTCGTGTACCACTGGTCACACAAATTGCCGCTGCTAGGGTTTTTGGCCTTTTTTTTTGCCTTTTTCAAGGTCCTATTCCATATTACTATACAAATGGACCTTTGTCTACTAAGGTTTAAGTTCATGGCCATTTTTATCTTCAAGAGTAGAATAGAGATACTCTTCCTTCTCTCTAGGTTTTTTTCTTTCTTCTCTTTATTTTTCTTTTGCCCAAAAGTGTTAATCCAATAAAATACCCGAGTTCAATACTTGGGGAGTAGTTAATTAACTTGGGGACCATATTTTTATCATGTATTAGTGCTTATGTTGTGAGATTTCTTAGATTTACCTATTTCTATGTGTTTTGTGATTATTTTGTTGGCTTGTTCTTCATATTCTTGTGAATGCATGATTGTCACATTTAGTTAGAACACACCATAGTCTACTTTTATGTTGATGCATTATTGATACCCCCGGGGGAGGAAACCTAGATGCGCTTGGGGCAACGGTAGTCCGGATCCACGTGGGTATATACACGTAGGTTTCTGAGTCAACGTTACGATCGGCCATGCACTAGTAAGCCGACGAGTTGGTCTGAAGGGTTAAAGGTAGAGATAGTTAAAGTAGCAAACTAGAGTTATCTTTGTGACCCTAGAGCCATCGATAAGATGCCTTCTTCCTTTGCCTCTGTAAGTATAGGGGTAGAGCATTCACAGTGTTCCACCCTGGACTTAATCGCACAGGGGAGAATCAGACCTGTGTAATAATCCATAACCATTGTTGCACTTCCCTAGTTGCAGAGGCAAGGATGATGGAAGATTTTAAACGCGCTACCCTTAGGTGACAAATAAGGGGAAGTTTTGACCATCGTCTACACCACGTGTCACAAACACTAGGATAGGTTCATAGTTCGTGTATATGAAGAAATCAAGGATCGAAAGGACATTAATCATGTTACGCAAATATTCTCCAAGTGCTAGTTTATATAATTTGTTTTTGTGATCAATTGCATGATAATAGTTGTTAGCAAACCCCCCCAATGCCTGATTTATCAACACTGATTATTCCTAACGCATGATCGGATTAACGACCTGATCACGATGGTGTGTAGTTGGTTATTAAATTACTAACATCTTTGTGGACGACCCGATACTTGCCACTTTCAACATATTTTGACAATATAGTAGTAGGAACGGGAGAAAATACAAATCTCTATTTTGATCTCATCCTCCTCTCGATTTAGTAAATCTCCCGTGATTTATTAGCGACGCCGGGAGGGGGCGGGTCAAAATGTGAACCCTACATCACACCAATTACATTTGTTAAATATTACACAAAATATGTATTAATGATTTGATAAACGTTAAATATGTACCTTTTTATCACTAGCGAGGATGGCCTTGTCGAGGTTATCAGCTTCATCTCCAGGAATTGTAACGATTGCCCCCGATTAACCTCAACATCTTTCAAAGAATAGTACGATCCTCTTTATGGCGGAGTCCAATTGGGTGTCAAATCATCTAAATTCCTGGGAAGTGCAAAGCCAGTGTGTTGGATCAAATTCCAGATAAGAATGTCTTGTTGCTCAATTCGTTTCTCTTGATGAAGCGTTTGTTTTTGCAATGTGTGGACCAGCAAATATCATGCACAACCATAGTATCGTGTAATTCCAAATGCTTCACGTTGGTTCAAGAGCGTACCCACTCCCCTGACATGCCCCGGGTAGTCGAGTTTATTGGTAGACGCACAAAGGATGTCGTGCTTGAATGTGGGTATGAATTTCCCTTCCAGTGCATCATTCTTGAATTTTTCTAAGCATCAAAATTATAGGAATATTCAATAAAAACTTGTGGAAGGGAAATATGTAAATGAAGGAAAATAAAAAAAACTTTATGGTTTACTACTTGTTATGCAATTTCTTTTTCGCCTTCCTTCTCGTATAGACCCTTCTTCTTTTGTCAGCCTTTAAGGAATAAATCACACCTCTCAATCTTATCCACATCCATTGATTGTATCGTAGCCCTTGCCTCCTCTTCGGTCATCCCGACCTCAATTGCAATTTGAACATCTATTTCTAGACGTTCTTTCACAAACGTAAGTGCCGCCAATCCATACACCCCACGACACAATTGGTGCGGAATTAAATTCAAACTGACAATACATTATTTTTCTTTCCTCATACCCTATGTTAGTTTGTTAGAGGCATGTCATCACTAAAGATATGTAAATCTAAATAATTTTTAAGAAGGTTTTAAATTTACAAACGTTAGAGTCATTCTCCAAAGCCCTTCTCTTGTGGATCTCCCAACTCTCCGGTTGAATGTGTAGTTATCCAAGGGCGATCAACTTTCTCCATAGAAAATATGTAGTCTCTCGACAATGTGTATTTGTGTTCCTGCCAACTCTTGCACATCATGGTCATTGTCTTCTTTCTTAGAAATGCCATATTTGGTGCATCTATTTCAAATGGTCTCTATGGGGATTTATAGCAATGAGAGTTACAATAAGTTAGAGTTAATTTTTAGAATAACAGTAGGGGAAATGTAGGGACCAAACTTATTATGGCCAATAATGGTACC
The DNA here is from genome assembly GCA_032355405.1 of Rubia balearica. Lineage (NCBI taxonomy): Eukaryota > Viridiplantae > Streptophyta > Magnoliopsida > Gentianales > Rubiaceae > Rubia > Rubia balearica. The sequence continues at coordinate 7,264 of JAULKJ010117695.1, read as the reverse complement.
TTATGGTCTGGGGGCACCTCATACCAACTATCATATCCACCCTTGTTCAACCGACCTTTGCAACCCAACTAGACCACTTTGCACGTTCTTCGGACAAACATTTTCCCTACTTATTAAAAACCAACGGAGTTAACTATTTTCTAGCTAACTTTTTTTTAATGTTCTAAAATGTGTTTTGCCTATTCCTACCTGATCGGATCCATCATCGTCATCACAACCCTGTATTTGTGCCGCGGTATAACTACTATGTGATTTTAGGGTAGCATTGTAATGAGTCCTTTTTTTAGACATTTTGTAACTTACATCCAAAAATTCTCCACTCAATCATGATGCTAAGTACATGAAAGAACATTTAAGAACATAGTTTAAGAAGAAAATACTACTTTTAATATTTACTATAAACATTAACTAATTTCTTAACTTGATAATAAACCGTCATTAGGTTTTCAATAGCAGAGGTGCAACTGAACTCACAATCATTATTTTATCACTAAGTAACAACATTAAATATTCAAAATAATTAATACCCCCAAAAATTATATACCATTATAGGATCTATTGTGGAGCGCCAAATGATCTAGGGTTTTAAAACACTAACCTTTACATCAAATAAATGGGAACTTCAATTTCATAAACACTTTCTCACCATCAAGTCCATTAGCACTTGTGTTGATCACCCCCTTCAAAAAAAGAAAAAATGAAGTGAGAACAAACCAAATGTAGATGAGGAAAGTAGGAGTTGGATGTTTGAAAACTTACCTTGAATCATCACTTGAAGAAATCATGGATTATAGATGAAGAGAAATGAAAGAAAGGGTTAGAGGTGTCTTTTTGTGGGGAAATAATGGTGAAAAACACGGGCTTCCAAAGGGTATTTAATACCCTTTGAAAACTCGCCTTTAATGTTATTTTTTCCAACTAGAATTGGTTTTCAAACTCGTAACTTGATCGGACCTTTTAAAAAATAGAGGAGCAGGTTCCGAATTCAGAACCTGTATTAATAAATAAATAATGGCCCTAACTGTTGCACAAATCGTCTATTGGAAAAACCCCCAAATTGAAAAACCCACTCAAACCCTAACAACCAAAATCTACCCCCAATTTCCCATTCTGACTACGATGTCGAGGCCTAGATACACGAAAAAGAGTACCGGGGTAGCGAGCGACCAAAGTCATGAACCCTACACCGAGCTCTCAGCATCCTAACAAATTTTCAATGAAAAAGCGGATAAGAGGTATGTCCAATTCTCCAAACACAAGGTTATAAATTCAAAAGTAATTCGTGCATCGTCAATTGAACATTTGAGTCTAGGACATTTTTTGAGGATCATCATCTAGGTAATTTGTTGTGTTTAGAAGAATACGTTCATGTTAATGACATTATTGAATTTTATGCTAATTTGGGACAAGCATGAACAATCATGATAGTAAGGTGAATGGAAAAATAACCGCAGTTAATAAGTTCACAATATGTGAGGCCCTAGGTAGCTCGTACTTATCCCCCGATGCATTGAACCCCAAAGATGACCATGGCCCCATAGAAACCTATCACCAATAGAGTTGGCCATCGTCACGGAAGCCACGCCAATTGATCTAGCCATGGCCAGGTAATACTTCCATAGAACTGGAAGTACCACGGGGCCGACTGAAAGCTACGATATAGGTGTTTTGATGGTGGATCAGGGGCTGATTTATGAGTGGGCGTATTTGAATGTTTTCCCACAGGGGACACACGTATGAGCAGACCATTGGGAACCTTATGTTTTTTTACTATGCGATGGAGGGTGTGAAGATTATCTCCGGTTATACCATTTTGATAAGTATGCTCAAGCCTGCAAATGCCAAGAAAAAAAGGATCTCCCTTACGGTGGCTTGATCATAACAATGATGAAAAAGGCATTTCTAATCCAAAGACCGCCCACTCTGCTTAGAGTTCTATGAATTGGCGTGGTTTCAAAATAAGTAGCTGCAGCTCAGCCCTGACAATAAATGGGAGAAAAAGGTCATGGAACAGGCAGAGAAGAATGCCAAAAGGGCTAGGGAGGAGGAACTTGAAAACGCTGGGGAAATGGGAATTAGTAAGTATTTAAAAATCTTCATTAATTTACAGACAATTTTATACGATTCTCGCCTTTTGTGCTAATATGTATTTTGAATTTATTTTTGTTGACTAGGTTCCCAGAGCAGCTGGAAATACTACTATAGGGGCTACTTGAATTGCATTCGTGGCTATGTTGAAGAGACCTCCAAAATATTAGCTAGAGTGGATGCCCATCATCAATATTTTTTGAAGCCCAGGGACTCTAGTTTGAACTAAGAGAGGATGAAGAGCCCCATAACTTTTATCCGATGATGATGGATAGCGATGCAAATACTGGGCAGGGGGCGATTGGTGGTGGAAACCAAGGGATGACCATAACTCCGAGATTGAGCAAATGTTCGAGGAAGTCTAGGCGGCGATATTTTTGACAATTATTTTGTAATAAAATCCTTTGGAATGACTAGGGTTGACACTTATGATAAGTTCTTCGTAAAATTTTTTTATCTCTTTGGACTTGGATGACATATTTTGTTGAATTTTGGCCAATAAGTTGGCCTTTTCGTTAAGTCAACCAATTAAACGTATTTTGAGGAAATTATGTGTATTTTTTCAATGCTCGAGTATAAAATAAGGATGTTTTAATGTCCAGAACAAACAATTGTATCAGACCCTTGTGATTGGAAAATTTATCGTTACACCCGATCGATTTCCGAGCTTGGAACATAATCAGATCTTTAAAAATGTCAAGGATTAGTTTTCGAGCTCGTAACTAGATAGGGGGTTGACAATCAAAAGGGACAAAATTGCTTCCAAACTCGTAAAGTTTGGTTCCGAGCTTGGCCCCTAAATCCGGGCAGCCTCTGGTAAAAAAGGCGAGCATTTTTTTAAAAGATTTTTCTACGAATTCGAAAGTTTTTCGGCCTTTGAACATGAAGGGCTGAACAACATGTTACGAATTTGGAATAATAATTTTGACTCTTCACATATCAAGGGCCGAAAATGTTCCGTACTCGGAACTCACATCCTATATAACCCCCCCCCCCCAAATTTCAGTTGGACTCTTCTCATTCTAACTATTCAATGAACCCTAGAGAAAAATTTTGACTTCCGGAAGAGATGGCTCCAACAATTCATCTAGCAACCACAAAGGGAGTAGATTAACTATGGCAAGAGGTGGTTAAAGTTGCATCCCACATTCTCGATCGACCGGCAACAATCCTTGGTATGATATCGTCAAATTTGTGTCATTGCCTACATAAATTGGGATAGTTATTTGATTTCTACATTATTGATTTCAATGAGTACTTGAGAATTAAATTAGTCGATCCTTTAGACAAATTTAAGGACCAACATGTGGAAAGTTTGTTGTCGTGCAATGAATCTTCCTATTTTGATTTTTGTTGTCAATTCTACAAGAATTTAAGAGTGGTGAATGGTGATAACTAAACTAGGGTAGGGGGATTTGTGATTCCAATTAAAGAATTAATTTTGAATGAAGCTCTAGATTTCCCTCATAGGAACCCCGAAAGGGTATATCTGGAAAACACCGATGGTTTTTTGAATGATTGTTACTTTAGGGAAAAATGGCCCGAACTCGTTGATTACCCATACGTTGACCCTATCTAATGTAGTGTTGGGTACTTATCCCATGATGCAAGGGATTTGGGTAAGTAGGAGACTTTTAACCTCAGACTTCTACCAATAGATCACCGCATTGTCTATGAAATGATTGCTCGATGTTTAGTTCTCACAGCCGGGCTGATATGTCCATTTTATATGGTGATTTTGGGGATCTTTTATGATCATTTTTGTAGACTTTTATGCTTCAAATACTCTATTTTGCCTTGAATTCATATTATTAGAGTTGAGAGCGACTTTATCGCTTTTGTCACTTGTAATAAGAATTCCGTGAGACGAGGTAATTGTTGAAGATTTGAAGACCTTGAAGACTCCATTTTGTAGACCATGAAGAATTCTGAAGACCCGAAAAAAGGAAGAGGAGTCAACTACATGAAAACCAAAGTGAAGAAATCACTTGAGGGAAGAGTACTCTCGCGATGGCCATCTTCCCAGACTTACTTTTTGGGATTTTTGTACTATAAATAGTCATCACTTTTCTCTTTATTCTCCAACTTTTCTCTCCTGATTTCTGCTGCAAAAACCCTAGGTTTTCTTCCATTTTCTACCTTAATTTCCCTCTTGAATTCATGTTTGATTTTCTTTTGTTAATTAGTATGAACTCTAGTAGCTAAATATAACATTGGGAGCAATTTATTGGGCTTCCAAGCCCATGTTTTGAGATCTATTTATAAGTTATTTAATGCTTTGCTATTTTGCATTTATTGTCTTGAAATGGGTTGTTGAATTCATTTATGATCTTGGAAGTTTGATTATATGAAATGGTTGCATGATTATGTGTCAGGGTTTAGAGAAATTAGCTAATTCTCCCTTCTTTGATATGCAATCCAAAAGCAGAATTTAGGGTTCTAATATTGTTGGTGATTAGATTAATACTAGGTAAATGTGATAATTTCAAATTCTTGATCATGTTTATCTGTGTAGCAAATGAGAGAAGTTAATGAGCATTGTGTAAATGCATGAGTTGGTTCAATGCTTAGACACTGTGTAGTGTTTATAAGTGTTACCAAGCTTGTTGCTTCTTTTAACTTAATGTCATTAATGGGATACCTTTATTCATTGAATGTCTAAAAGGGTCATTAACGAAGTTTAGCGAGAGATGTCGAATTCATTCTTGTAAACTACTGCCAAAGAAGAATGGGAGATTTATCTTCACAACAAGTAGTAAAGGTGTTGAATAGGTTATATGTTCGATGATATATAGAAGGCTTGGAAGTATAAGTCAATTGCCCCCAAGCCTCCGTAATTCGTACTTAACCTCATTTGAGTGATTGTATACTCTATTAGTTTAACTTTCTTTTAAATGCATAACTTATGAAAAACTAAACAAAAAACCTCCCTCTTTATGTGCTTTTATATGTATGCATATCTATATATCTAGCGTAATATTTAGCATTGTATGATCAAACACTTGGGAATATCCCATGTCTTTGTGGACGACCTCGACTTGCCACTATCCACTTAGCTGTAGTTAGTAAGTAAAAAGGGCTTAAAAATAGTATCTTTGAGAGGTACGACAACGACCTTCCATATTCGGACCGTCATCGTCGTTGTCTTTGTCAGCGTCGGAGTTGACCAGATCTGGTGATCGCCGGAGTCCGAAAGATGATTGTGTGTTCATCGGCCACCCATTGCTCACCGGAACATAACTCACGGATGTGAGCGATCGGATGTTCGCTGGATCTGAGCCAGCCAGTTATTCACGATGAATACTTTTCATTTGTTTTTGTCGGAGGCATTCACCAGCGCTATTGGTAGCGACGGAGTTATGAAGGTCATCTCCTCCTCGTTCTACGAACTGAAAGAAAATAAAAGGAAAGGTGGGGGAGGCTGCAGGTGATAGCGGTGTAAGTCTCCCCTGATTAGGGTTTGGTTTGTTGAAGATATGGGAGGGGGTTTTAGTAAGAGAATGTTTTAGATCATTTTTAGAAAGATGGCTGTCGGTGAAAAGCAGAGCTTATTCCTCTGAATAACCCCTTTTTATATTCCAAGTCCATAATGGAATATTTATTATCGATTGGCCACAAGAACATATCCGTAATCCTTTCGAATTTCTCTTTTTTACTTCTAAGTAATCAACTCCAAGTCACACTTGAAATGTACTAGCGTTTTCCAACCAGAAAAATCATATATTTTTAATATTTACATATTTAGATAGGAACAACAAGACTCATGTATTTTTGAGCAATGGATAATGGGGAAACAAAATTTTGGACCATAGTGTAATTTTCCAAGAATGTGTACAAGTAATAAATGTTGATACATGCCCAAATTTTTGGGGTCCTTTAGTTCGTCCATACATGCCAAAATTGCAAAGTCATAATAGTATATTATTGAATTTCATTTTGGTGTCACCAGTTTTGTGATTCGACAACCCCAAATTTCTTGGAGGGAGCTAAGTGCAAAAAGTAAAAACTTTACTCGTAACTTTAAATTGAAATCCGATCAAACGTGATGCTTCCCTATACACCCCCATTATATATTCGAAGTTCGTAACGGAATATTTATCATCGATTGGGCACAAGAATATATCCGTAATTCTTTCCGATTTCTCTTTCTTACTTCTAAGTAATCAACTCCAAGTTACTCTAGAACATGTACTAAGTGCAAAAAGTAAAAACTTTACTCGTAACTCCAAAATATCAAAATCCTGTATATGAATAAATAAAATAAGAACTTATTTTTTTTAATAGTGATTCAAAGCCAATACCCATAATAGTACAAATAGTACAGACATACTGATACGAATATCAAAATGGCATTCAGTGTTTGGAGTAATTTTATAATTTCAATCATGGGTATGTGGAAGGAGTACATCGTGTGCATGAAGAACATCGCCAGGAAACATTTGACTATCATTTTCAGGAAAAACCTAGAAGACTTTGCCAAGAATACACAAGACTGTTTTTCCCAGTGTTTTTTTATGAGATTGTGTATACATACTCCCTACGTCCCACGAGCAATGGCACACTTTCTATCTTAGTCCGTCACACCAGTAATGACATATTTTGTCTTTTTCCAAATTTAGCATGATTTGAATGCTGAAGATTACCCCAATTTTTTTATCCAAATTCATCAATTAATCCTACCACTCCAAATATGTAGGCCACCACAATTCCTAAAAATTTGGTCCAAAAGTAAATATGCCATTTGTAATGGGACGGAGGGAGTATGAAATTTCATGTTTAAGATGGTCAAGTGCAGAAAAACCAGCAGAAGCCCAGAAGAAAGAAGTCAGGATTTATAAAGTTATAATTTACAAATTTATAAATCCTAACATTTGGCCACACGAGCCTTATAATAGGTACATTTTGGGTAGAATATTATTAGTTAGTTGGTTAATTATTATTATTTTTTATTTTTGGCCATATCAATTAGAATTCCAGCCGAGAATAATTAGTTGTTAGAATAAGATTAGGACATTTAGTTGTAGTTATTTTAGGACAAAGAAGACAAATCCTGTTTGAACTAGGTTTCTGCAGAATACTGTATTCTTTGTTGATTACCGATTTCATCCTATAAAAAGGGATGATGGCCGAAACTTTTAAACATCTTATTCATCAAATATATTCAGACTTTTGAGAC
>JAULKJ010117587.1:0-15267 GCA_032355405.1 Rubia balearica | reverse complement strand
TGACTTTGCTAGTTATCTAGTTTTTACTTTCATAACTTAGAAAACCAACACAAAAACCCTCCACTTTACATGCTTTTATATGTATGTACATATCTATAGTTAGGCTTATATTCACCCTTATATGTGTAAACCCTTAGGATTATCCCTCTTCTCTGTGGACGACCCCGAATTGCCATGATCTACTTAATTGTATTTAGCAAGAAAAAAAGGTCTTATAAATTGTATCTTTGAGAGGTATGACGACGACCTCCCAATCATGAAGCACAAACATAGGATTCGTACATTTACACATATAAAGGAAATTGACATACCTTCGTTTCGCCTCGTCGTTAAAGAACCTCGAATTCTTCCCCGTCTCAAGAAATGGGTGGTGACTCCTAGTTGATGCATTATTTGAGTTTAGAATTGTTTTGGTTAGCCTAGGGTTCTTGGACGTGGTTGATTTGTGTAGTTGATATAACATCTCATATTCGACCCACTATATTTTTTTCCGAACCTTCATGTAGGAAATTGTGACTGCGGAGTTTGTGAAAGATATATTAGTAGTCATGGAAATACAAATTTAAAAATATAATTTTTATCAATTTTATAAAACACTAAAATAAACACTTCTTAATTAAGTTAAACAGAGATTTAGCTCTTTACACCCCTGTTATATAAAGAGGAGAGTAGGTTACGAATTCGGAACTATTGTCTGACGAGTTATATATTATGAGAAATAAAGGCATTTCAAAATCGATAATTAATACTCCTTTTGAGAGCGAGTTCCCCCGTTTTCCTCCAAAAACAATACACAAACCCTTCTCTCACTCAAACCCACCTCAAATCTTCTACCAAATTAATGTTGAGGTCTAAAATTACTCCAATCCCTAGATATACTACTCTAGGGCTGTAAACTAGTTGAGCCAAACTCAAACAACCTTTGTTCGAGTTCGTGCTTGCTTGAAATTTCTCAAACTCAAGCCATGATTAAATATATTTTTAATTTTTCATATACATTTAAATATTTTAAATTATATATATTATATTGGCTCTATCAGCTGTACAAGCTTAACGAACACTATTAGATGTGCTCAAGTTCAAACTCAAATACAGTTCGAGCTAGGCTAATTTACATCCCTAGTTAGGATGTCTTGCTTACTAACCCAATGGATAATAATGAAGTAAACTTTCAAAACATTAACAATGATTATGCGATCTTGGTTGATATCCCATTGTGCTTTCCGTTTATGATTTCTAAATTACTAGACTTGGACTTTCGTGTTGGTGAGATTATTCACGGCCTTGATGAATTATATTTTAATCTTGTTTCAAATATGTATAAGGAGTATCTTTACTAATGTAGATAGCATATCCAGTTCCACGTCCTTATAAAATGTAAAATAAAGATTTTCTATACGTACAAGTACTTAGACTTTGAATTTTTGTTTCCTGACTCCAACTAATTCCGTATCTTTAGTAACAAACTCTAGTTCAAGAAATGAAAAACCAACAAACCAACTGGAGGGTCCCCATCTCTCTTCCCATCTGATCTGGATTCTTATCTAAATTAGAAGATGTTTGAATCAAGCTCCACAACTATGTTGAACGTAAATTTATTGCAATTTCGTAATTCTGAACCATATAGAAGTTCCACAATACGACATCGTGGCTAAAAGGAAAGAAAAAATAAATCAATAAAATTAGAAAGGAACAAATTAAATTAATATTTAAAATAACTATTACGACGAATGATAAATCATCAGGAATGCTAAATTTTAACTTCAGTTCGCAAAATTAAAGTCAAACTAGTAAAATGCAACAGCGAAAAAGACTATGGTTACTTACATTTTCCCTTTTAGGCAGTTACATAATATTATAAAACAGTAAGACACAGTTGAATCTGAGTTTATTCCTACTTTCAATCTCTTCAATTTTTGGTGAGATAACCTTGGGTTCTTGACGATCCGCCAAGCTCGAGTGAAATTAATTTCGAGCTCGAACTCAATCCATGATTAAATATATTTTTAATTTTTCATATACATTATAATATTTCAAATTTAATAATATATATTATATTGGATCTATAAGCTCGACAAGCTTAACAAAAATTTGGTACAGTTCAAACTAGAATACTTTTCGAGCTCGCTCAAATTCAACTCGAGCTTTGTCAAATTCTAAATCTGAGACGAGCATTGACGGAGCTGTTCGCAAGCTTTCACAAATAGCTTGGTTCATTTAGATCCCTATACTACTCTAAGTTCATCATCATTTTAGGATCATGAAGGAAATGGAAGATTTTCGGAAAGGGTTTTGAAGACTCAACTTAGAGGTTGGGTTAAACATCATACCTCTGAAGTGGATGAATGGGTAAACATTTCTTCATTCAATGACTATGTGTCTTGTATTAGGCATTTGTATTGTTACATGGCAAAGCATTTGTTCCTCCCCCTACTTTGTGGTGACAATAATGTGATTCATCCTTATCTATGTGATTCATTTTGTTTATTGATTTAGTTTAATTCCAAAAAATCATAATTGTCATGTCTGAGTTTACTAAATGGGGGTTTGGTATTTGTGACTTTGGTTTTCATTATATACGATAGGTGTTGCAAGGTATCAAAATGTCAAGGAAAAGTTCTCGTGATGATCATGTATCTTGGCAAAAATGGAAATACCGAGATAAGGATCGATGAAGATGAGGACAGGAAAATGTCAAATGATGTCGGAATCTCTAAGACACATTGTAGAACAATGGAAATAAGAATGGCTAAAAAGGAATGACTTGGTTGGTTTTCGACAAGGTGGGTGGAAGATTTATAAAAGAAGGGTGGAAGATTTATAAAAAGAAGGCTGAAAGATTTATCTTTACAATAAGTAGTTAAAATAGTGAATAGGTAGTGGATTCAAGGATAGACAATAGGTTCGGAAGCGGAAATCTATTGCCCCCAAGGATTTGTTATTTTTAGTTGTTTCATTTTTTTCTTAGGTTGTTGCATGATTAGCATAGTTACTTGACTTTGCTAGTTTTGTTGTTTTTACTTTCATAACTTAGGAAACCAACCAACCAAAACCCCCTATTTACTTTCTTTTATATCTATGTATACATACACACACACACACATATATATATGTATATATATTCACCATTGTATGCATAAACGCTTGGGAATATCCCTCTTCTCTGTGGACAACCCCGACTTGCCATACTATCAACTTAGTTGTAGTTAGTAAGCAAAAATGGCTTAAAAATAGTATCTTTGAGAGGTACGATGACGACTTCCCATCTTCACACAATTCAAGTTGAAGTCCTTGGGATTCAACAAATGCCACATGCCGAGTCAACATCGTGTGTGTCTTGGTCACGTCTGCATGCAAGCAATCAAAATACTTTTTTAGCCTAGCCTTCCAACCGGTATGTGAACGTGTCAATTTAAATAAATTATCATACATAATTATATAACACAATTTGAACACATCATCTAAATCATGCAATTTAAAATTCGATGGAATACTTAATGGAGCTCGATGCCTTGGCTCTAGCAAGGTCAACCTCACAAGCTCTCTTCGCACCCTTGGCCTATAGACCTGGAATTACCTTAAGCTTCCATTTCTCATTGAAACCTTGCTCAATCCCTTTGTGTTGGAACCATGATTCATTGTAATATTGAGTGCTCAGGGACCTATCAACTGCTTGCACTCCTGTCTTCTTCAACATGGCAATGATCAAACCATCTTAGGGGAGGTCTCTTTTTTCTTGTTCACCTCCTTCAACATGAAAGAGAGGATTGTGTAGCCCGGTTTAATGTTTACCCCCTCCATGGAGTAGTAAAACAACATCAAATTCCCAATATTGGCTTGAACGTGTGACCTCCTATTGGCAAGACGTTAAGGAAAATCCACTTGTAGATGAGTCGTTGCTCGAGAGTCAACATAGTAATGTCATACGACTCGTATTTCCCTACATAACTACACGAACTCTTAAAATACTTTTTACCCATTCTAATCGGAGAAAGAGGGTTTGCGTCACTCACGCTCGACCAACTATTAGTGTGGTAAATTTCTAGGGGCCCTTGGGGATTGTCGGGTCTTAATTTAGCGGCAGTGGTGTAAGGGCAATCAAGGGATTCATTAATAGAATATGCGGATACTATGATATCTTTCCCATTTACTCTAGTTAATTCACAATTATTGCTACTTTGCCCCAAATTAGCAAAGAATTAGATCACCTCGTCAAAATGAACGAGTTCTACGATGCAAAGCAATTTCGCTAGATGTTGAGCTTTAAAACTGGAAAGAAAATAATCTACCCCTAACTCCCCAGTCTTAGACTCTAAAAAACACTTCGAATTCAAGACTTTCCTCTTAGAGAAGGCTACATACCTTTCCTTGGCCCTTTCGTTGAAAACTTTTGGGATTGCCCAATCTCTGTTGTAGGGCGCTGACTCCTATCGCTTGCCTTTGAATTTGTGTGTTTGCCTTTTTGACTCATGCTTGGTAGTTTGGATTGAGGCTGAAGATCAAATTTTTGGATTGAGGGTTTGGGAAGAAGGGGGATTTCGATTTGAGGACAGATATGGTGTTTTGAAATTTGACAATTTTTTTATTATAAGTAATATATTCCAAACTCGGAAAGTGTTCTTAACAACTAATTTATTTTTCCTAGTTTGTAAATAGACTGAAAATGGGTTTCCGAGTTCGAAAACCCTTTAAGTACTCAAAAAAAAATGCGTCAAAGGTCTTTTTAAAGGGCCAATTATCGCCCATTTGAAAACCCCCAACTCCTTCCCACCATTTTTCCTCCCAAAAAAACCTCCCAAACCCCCAGCTTAATTCTCCCTCATTTCCACTTCAAGGCTTCATCTTTTCAAGATTTAAGGTATGTTTCAATCTTGTTTTCATCTATAGTTTCTTCTATACAATTTCCTCTACTCAAACTTTTGATTTTTCAGGGTATGAGGGTTCATCCTTTGAAGATGAACCAAAAGGGAGAATAAGTGCTAATCTTTGCTTGAGGGGAAGGTAAGTTTTTATTTAATGTGGAGCCCTAGGTAGGGATCACATTGTGTGACCAAAAACCACAGGGTTTCCTTGCATTTCATTTAGTATCACTATAAGGGTTAGTGATGAGTAAGGGTTCTATGTTTTGTGGTGTATATATGTTCATTTCATTTGTTTAGGGTGTTAGTATTTAGTCTCGTGTTCTTTGTGTATTAAGTTAGGGTTTAGATAGTCAAAATAGGGGAGGATCAATTATTTCTATTTTAAATGAAAGGATATGTGATATGTATTCAATATTTCAATTTATTAGGGTAAATGTATTGAATATGGTTTTTATTAATCTCTTATGTGTTAATGTTTAGGGATATGCAGCTCCTTCAAGTACAGTTAAGTAATTTTATGGTATATTTTTTAATATAGCATACAAAATGACATCCAAGAAAAGAAGCAGTGATCAAGTTTCACATTCCCGAAATGAAAAATCCTTCAGCAACAAACCATGATATGGACGACGATGCAGATGAGGATGACGGATTCGAGGATGCAGAAATACCTCAAATTCATTGTAAAACCTTAGAATGTAGAATGGCTAGGAAAGAGTTAACCTCGCTGATATTCAATAAGTCTAACAAATGTGTGTCAGAACAACAGTCTAAATGGTTTATTTGGGTAGCGAAGGTGGGTAGAATGAGGGTTGACATCCACTACAATACTTGGAATGAAGTCCCCAAAGATTACAAGGCCACTCTGTGGATGGAATGAAAGGTACAATTAGTGAATTGTTATTTCCCCAAATGTTTCCTTGATTGAAAATTGTATCAAAGTGACTGACCCTATGGAGTTCAAAATTCCCACAGAGGCCGTTTGACATCAAATCACCGGACATTGATGATTTGAAGAGGAAGGCTGTGTTAATGATGTCAAAGAGTTGGCTTCAACATAAGTACACTCTGTCTCGGGACTACATTTTTAGTGATAAGAGGGGTGATCGCCCGTGGCTAACTTACACTCACATTCATCTCAAAAATTGGGAGAGACATAAAAGGAAGGCATTGGAGAATAATGACAATGTTAGTGCTAACAATTTCATGTTATTAATAAGTTTAGTTCAACATGTCTAACGAGGATGACATTAGTCTAACTTCCTAACTTAGGGAACAATAGAAGAAAAAAAAGTAAATACTAGGAAGAATGTTATTCCTCACCGTTTGAGCCGTAGGGGATATGCCAAGGCGACAATCAACCTTGTCAAACAACATTTTGAAGAAGATGTGAAAACCGCAATAAAGGGTGGGGTGACTGAAGATGAGGCTAGGGCTTTTGTGCAACCAATCAATGAGGATGACATTGAGAGGAACGATATATTCCTCAAAGACCGGTAAAACAAATACGGAGTGTATGTCAAAGATGAAGAAATATTGATTGCGGAAAGAATTGTACGTAAAAATTTCATTCAATATATTATTAGTTTGAAAACTGATTGCGGGTAGTTGTATGATTTTCTAATACGTGTATTATTATTTACGTTCTATTGTGTTTAGGAAAAATTGAAGAATGATAAATTACAAGGGCACCTCATTCCAATTGATAAGCATGGCATCCTTTGTGAAGCAACCGAAAAACCCGACCACCCAGGGCGTGCTAATGGAGTGGGATCGTTCATGACCCAACGGGAGACTTTTGGCATTATTAGGTCCTACATTGGTGTTGAACCCTCCAGAGTTCATACCCTTCATAAAAAAAATGCTTCTTCAAGAGAAAATAATTGAGCAGCAAGAGATCCTCATTCGTAGGTTGATCTAACCCACCAGGCTTGTTGTTCTAGAAAACTTAGATAATTTGACACCCAACTGGATGCGACTATCAAGGGGATCACGTAATTTCCTAGGAGATATTGAGGTGAATCGAGAGGCCATTATGAAAACTGCAAGAATCGAGCGGCAATTGTTCAAACCAGACAATCTCAACACTTCCTTATAACCAAGTGGAAAAAGGTATATTTATCCGAATTGATCCGAATTTTATTAAGAAATAATGAAATTAGTAAATTGAAATGTTGAATTGTGGGAATGTAGAAATCACTCTCGTGTGAGCTTTATATAGACCAAGGCATAGGTGGTAAACCACTCCACGTAGACAATGGAGTTCTGCATGAATTGGTGAAACACCATCTCTTTGTACCTATTGTTGAGGGTATTTCTAGGGTTTTACTGGAGGAACTGTTCGTGTTGGGCACCCCCATTTCCAATCATAAATGGAGAATAAAAATGGTTGGTCCTGCACGGGGAATGTTTCTACTTTGGCCTCGTCGACTTACTTATGCCGATCCTATAACAGATCAACATTTGAAGGAAACACGGCCCGGATCACCTAAACCAATGAAAACAACACCAAGACCCATCAATCCAATACCTAAATCAGTCTCAACCACACCCATGACGAGCTGATTCAGGTGTTGTATTGATGGGTGTGGTTGAGACTTCCTTAGAACAATAGTTGGTGTAATAAAAAATTGTTCCTATTCTATCCAACGATTTTTCCAATTTGTTATTACACCTTCTAAATGGGTGTGGTTGACGAGCTATTATGCCTTCCTTGGCATTTATGAAGGAGGTTATTGGAACCACCTTCTATTGATGGATGATGGAAGGCAGGTCCAGAGAAGGCATAATGAAAATGCCTTTAAATTGCCAATAGAACTATTTTTAGCATACCCATCCTACACTAGTTCTAGTCCCATCTTGACTGGCAAATTGTAACCCTCTAAAACACCCATATGCTCCACCTATAGTACAGTGTGTGTCGGGAATCGGAATCTGTGAGTGAATTAAAAATGCTCCATTTTCTAGATGCCTGCATCATTTTTTTCCATCATGTCCCATCAAATTATAGGATAGGAGTTTCTAGGTCAGGCTGTGTGTATTGCGACTCCCACATTCAGCTCATTACCGGCAGGTGTGCTTTTCAATGTCATATGTGGTGTGTCTACTTCATTGATTAATCTTCATGTCTGCAACTTCCATATTAACTGCAAATTGTGGTTGCAAGTCCCGGTTTTAAAAATTATTTCTGTTTCTTCTTTTCCAGATTTGCTAGATGATGCATATAGACCAGGTGAATGCATTTTGATTTGGAACCACCATTGCCCAGTCTCGAACCATTGGTGATGTGGTATTAGGTGACCTGAGTTGAAATCAAAACTGAGGGGAGGGGGAGGGGTGGAACATCTCCAGATTTGCTGCAAATATGGGCCTTGGATTGCACATGGTTCACTTTTTCTATGCTACAGAAAAAATCATTCTTTAACAATAGATATTACATAAAAACATCCAAAAGCATCCAAAAACATACCAAAACACACGAAAAATTAGTACCTATGTTTAATTTTAAGGAAACTTCACACTATACATAAGAAATAGGAAACCAAAAACACAACACATTCCCATAGATCGGACAATGTTCAGGAAAATTTATGAAAATTAAGGCTTTATAAGAGTAGGAAAACCATACCTTTAACAAGAGAGAAGAGAAGAAGGGTGGGAGACTATTGGCAACACAAAGATTGAACTGATTATGAAGGACTCCATATTTATAGACATTTTAGATCAATGACATTTTAGACCATTGTGTTGTCTGCTTCGCAATTAGCAACGTCGCACCTACATTGGTTTAGTCGAAAGGTTACCGAACCTTGACCGACGTAGCACACATATGTGAGCCTAACAATTTCAGCCTGCTATCATAGCAAATGATCCCGCGAAAGATCAAAATGAATAAAATTCACTTTCATACAGATAAATAGTACATTAAAAACTACATATTAAGTAGTATAAATGTTCATGAACTTTATTAATGTTCGATTCGATCGGAATCAATTTTGACGGAACCGGACAACTTCTTAACTTTTTGCAGTTAGGTCGCTCCAACAAAGTGGGAGAAGTCAAGCAGCCAAACTTTTGGCTGTGTCCAACAACATTTTGTTCCAGTTAATGCAACATGATAATCATTAATTGCAACAATACAATAAGCAGAAGTTTTGAATAGGAAGATTGTTGTTATTGGATTATAATCTTGAACACTAAAATCCTCTGTATGTTACATGAAAGAGAAAAAATTCCACTCATTTATTCCCTTGGTCCCACTTCTGATGTAAAATGGTATGAACTACCCTGTGGTAATAATTACAGTTTCTTGTTGTGTACGATTGTCCTCTGCCTAGGTAAAAAGGCGGTCAACAGTTTGAATTCATTTTTAAAATGTGGTAAAAATATTTGATTGTTTGAGAATGATTGAAACAAAATTTTCATTACGCACACATATTTTTTAGTTTTGTGTATGATCGTAATATATATTAAACTTAGTTTCATATAGTAGGGTTTAAAATTAGACAACCTATAGATATGTAAATAACATAACTATTAGTGCATAAAATATCATAATTGTAGATTAAATAACATTCAAAAAATAGTCTTAATTGAAAAAATGTTTCAAATTAGAATAAATTAGTTTTGTTCCAAATTTGAAGTAGTAAAACTAAAATCGGGACCCAACAATGAAATTGAACACTATCGGCCCAAAACCAATATCAGCTCGAAGTAGAGCGTGTCCCCCAATCCTCAATTTGTGGGCATCAAGAAACTTGCCAAAACCCTTTGGAGTCAGGGTCTTGAGCCTCCTATTCCTCGAGTAGTTCATGTGCCACTCTCTTTCGGAACATCTCAAGACAACAAGTGTCTTGCCTTTTGGTAGGAGTGGAACGATTTGGCTTGGGACATACTAAATTATAAACAAAAAACCACTGTTGGTATATATGAAAGTAATCTAAAGAAAATGTTAATTGAAAATAAACTACATGTGTAATGGGCAGGACTTACCAATATTGGAACTTGACCGATGTTCGTCTGGCTTAAGGAACAAACGGAACATGGAATAGTATCGCCGAATGAATACCACGCTTCTCCTCCTCCGAATCGCTAAAAATCTACATTGGTCAATGATATCCTGACTAATTAAATAAGAATATAAGTGGTGTATACCTAGCCCAACTAGAGAGTGCTGACTTATAAAGCCTAACCCAATCTTGATTCACAAACAAACAAGTCCATACGGCCCAGAAACCTAAGTCAACCGCGAGCCGATAAAGAAGGAAAAATGTGATCATGGCTTCGATTATAAATCAAGAAATGTGGCACGAAGACACGGACCGGAATGATAGGGATCACGAAGCAAACCACGATCCCAAACCCGAACAATGTAGAACCACAACCATGAGAGGCTATAAATATAGGAAGAGAACCACTGGTTCAGGTAAGTAAGGCTAAACTGAGAAATTCTAGTTCTCCAAGGAAAATACTGACTTGAACGTCAAAGTGTTTTCTCTGGAGTTACTTCTGGGATTTGTCTTGCAAAAGGAGATACATTATGGTAAACGATTAGCATCTTACTTGATAGGCTTACCACATCATTTGGCTCTATGTGTGGGGAACAAATTTTTTTCGTTTCAAAATCCTTCAAGTAAATTATGGTGTTCACCAGAAGTGGGAAAAGCCATAACCGTCAGACACAAGACTAAATGGTTGGACGCAATAATAGCATGTATCCCAGCCAAAATCAAGCCTATGTTCCTAGTAGAGAAAAGGAAAATAACAGGGAATATAAGAAAGATGACGAGGAGGAAGCAGTGCTCCAAATACAAACCAAGAGAAGGAAAGGAGAGTATTTAAAGCATTCCCTTTATAACCAGTTCTTGGCAACACTTAAGGCAAAATCTCCAAGGGTACATAAGAGACCAAGTCAAGGGCACGAGAATCTTGCGTGCGAAGATGAGTTAAGGGAGATAGTGGCATAAGAAGATGCAGATAAATCACCACTAGCACCACATCTTCGTGATTTTAAAATGCCAAAAGATTTCAAGCTTCGTTTGCTCATTAAGATCTATGATGGTACTACAGACCCAAAAGACTTTTTGTATTCATATCACGACAACATGATATTTTGTGATTCAGAAATCGAGTTAGTATGAAAGGTTTTTCCTATTTTCCTATTGGGAATAATGATCACATGGTACGAAGACTTGTCAAAAGGAAGCATTAGGTCATGGGCACAATTGTCATATTTGTTTTTGGGTCGCTTCTATCAGAAGCAGAGGTTTACCAAAACAATCGCAGACCTAAAAAATATAGCTCAGTGAAGTGATGACAGCCTCACAAAGTATCATAATCAGTTCTTCACCGAAAGCTTGGAAGTTCGAGATTGTCGTTCCAATCTTCCTTGGGCGCGTTTACAGGGGGCATGCGATCAGGAGAATTCTATAAAGAGATTATGAAGAGCATGCCCGAGAACCCGAGGGATTTGCAAAAAATAATTGAGCAATATGTGAGAGGGGAAGAAGCATATAACCACAAAATAGAGTGGGAGCGTGGTGAGAAAATAATGATGGAAAATACACAGAGAGGGTTTATAAAGAAAGGAAAAGGGACAACAACCTTTAAGGGAAGAGAACCAAGGATGCAAGTCGCATCATACCAGGATACACTCCTGACAAAGTTGATAAAGGAAATATGACAAGCAAACTAAGAGTTGTTTTGTGAATTGGCACCGATGATAGCACCCTTTGACAAAATATCCAGGGAATATTACTGTGCCTTCCACAAAGATTATGACCATGACATCGAATATTGTAGAGGTCTGAGAAGCCAGATCGAAGAGAACCTGAGAAATGGCTATCTGAGCCAGTACTAGAAGGAAGGTGGGGGAAGCCATTACAACAAAGACAATGAGGAAGAAAGCTCCATAGCAAAAATCCAAGGTGTAGCAAACAACAAAAATCTAAATATGACACCGGTGGTGGATTACGATGAGGACGCAACAACTGAAGCTCTAGAAAAAGTAATCCTCTCTATGTATGGGTCAACGAAGTCGCTATCCAGCAATTCTTGGAAAGCTATGGCTAGCTATTCATCACCACAGGAGCCTTCCGATAAGAGGTTTTGTTTGGACGAGACAATTACATTTAGCGAAGAGGATACAGTTCCAAATGTTTCACATCATATATAACTAATGGTCATCATCGCTAAATTGGAAAAGCAACGGTTCTTAGAGCATTAATGGATGAAAGAAGTGCAGCTGAAATCCTATTCGTTGATTGCTTCGATAGGTTAGGGTTCAAGCAGACTGATCTAAAAAGGCCCACATACTCACTAGTAGGATTTACAGGAAAATCAGAGACACCCTTAGGCAACATATAGTTACCCATCACCATTGGGAAGAATGATAGAAATTGTACCATCATGTGTGACTTCGTGGTCATGGGTACACCAAGCCCATTTAATGCCATCATCGAAAGACCATAGATGAATACAAAAAAGGCGATATGGTCTCCATATCATTTAGTAATTATGTTTCCGACTCTAACTGGAATATCAAAAATAAGAGGAAATCAACAAACAGCGAGACAGGGTATGGTCATCGCGATGAAATCGGGAAAAACTTCAGAGCAAGAAAAGATGGTTAGCACTATTTCAGATAACAGCTTACTCAGGCAGGGGGAGTCAGCAGTAGATATGGGAGAAGAAACTGAAGTCATTACTTTGGAAACTGGAGTTAACCAGTAATGTCTACCCACTCTTTGAACATCAGCAATTCAGTTAAACCATTCAAGCGGAAACAACGAACCTTCACTAGTGACAAACAACATGCAATTGAAGAAGAGGTGAAAGCTTTGCTTCTGGTGGGTATCCTTAAGGAGATAACGTATCCCAAATGGTTCGGAAGCACCCAGTGATGGTTAAAAAAGCTGACACAGGATGAAGAATGTCCATAGACTTTACTGATCTAAATAAGCCATGTCAAAAGGATTGTTACCCCCTACATAAGATTGACCAGTTGGTTGAAGTAATTTCAGGGTACGAAGTTCTAGCTTTCCTGGATGCGTATAAAGGATACCATCGAATGCTAATGAATCCATGAGATACGAAGAAGACGACCTTCATAACAAGGTTAGGGATATTTTGTTAAGTGAAAATGTCGTTCGACCTAAAAAAATGTGGGAGCTATGTATCAGAGAGTAATCGACAACGCATTTCATGATAAAATAGGATGCAATGTGGAAGAATATATTGATGACATGCTATCAAGATTAAAAAGATAGGTAGCTTTGCGGAAAAATTGAAAGAGACATTGGTTACACAGTGGGATCGGCATGAAGCTTAATCCTAAAAAGTGTATAATTGGAATAGGTGCAGGGAAATTCTTAGGATATAGGGTGTCCTCCAGAGGAATTGAGGCCCAATACGTAGAAAATACAGGCTATAATGAACCTCCCTCAACCGGGAACAATCAAGGAAGTACAAATATTGATGGGATCGTTGACAACACTCAGTAGATTTGTTTCAAAGGCAACTGAGAAACATTTCCCACTCTTTGAAACCTTCAAGAAGGTAACTTTTTTTAAGTTGGAATGAGGAGAGTCAGAAGGCTTATGACTCCTTGAAGGAGCAACTCCAAGAATTGCCTACATTGAGTTCGCGAATCTTGGGAGAAACCTTGTATTTGTGCTTGTTAGTTTCAAAGAATGTAGCCTGTTCGGTTGTAGTGCGAAAAGAAGGCCAAAAGCATATACTTGTATAGTACATTGATAGAATACTACAAAGTACAGAGAGAGCGTACATGCTAGTCGAGAAGCTAATTCTAGCTTTGGTATACTCAACCAGAAGGTTGTGAAACTATTTCCACAGTCATTGGATAGTTGAATATACTAATCAGCCAGTCAAGAACATCCTCAGCAAGGCTGAAGCATCCAGTAGAATGACAGAGTGGGATCTTGAATTGGGACAAAATGAAATCCAATTCTAGCCGCGAATTACAGTAATGGCCTAAGCTTTAGAAGAATTCATCCCAGAGCTGACTAGTGAAGATGCACAAAAAGCAAATGTGCAGTAGAATCTTGGAATTAATAAATTGAAATCCAAGTGGGAAGATGTTATATGGAAACCATTTTTGTATGGAGTATATAACAAGGAAGGTTGTGGTGCAGGACTGTTATTGGTCAACCCGAAAAGAGGGGAGCACAGATATTCACTTCGTTTTGACTTTCCACTCACCTACAACGAAGCATAATAATAAGCGGCTTAGATCTTGAAATCAAGATAAAGATCAAAAGAATTAAGGCCTTTAGGGATCCGTATATAGTGGTTCAGCAAGTGCGAGGAGAATACGAGGTTAGGGAAGAGCATCTAATAAAGTATTTGGGAAATGTTTGTTAGCTCATGGCCTATCTTGAATACTTCGATGTTCAACATGTACCAAGGGTGAGAACACAAAAGCAGATGCCTTGAGAAAGCTAGCAACAAATGGATTTGATTCATTGCTCTACCACAAATATGTAAAGGTAGAAGTTGTCCCAGTCAGAAGTACGGTAACTACAACCGTATCAACGGTACAACCTGAAGAAGTAAGTTGGATGACACCGATGATAGAATACTTTGAGGAAGGAAAGTTTCCAGAAGACAAGTCGCAAGCCAGAAAATTAGAGTTGCGATCTCATAACTATGCCTTCAAAGAGGGAACCTTGTACAAATTAGGTTTCTTGGGTCCATGGATAAAGTGTATAGAACCATCGCAAGAAATGAAAATCCTAAGGGAAGTGCACGGAAGATTGTGTGGAGCTCATCAGGGCTTTAGAACGATCACAAAGAAGATAATTCGAGCAGGGTACTATTGGACGATTATGTTCAACGATGCATAGGAATTTGTTCTCAAATGTAAAATTTTCCAGATCAACGCTCCGATATCACACAAACCACAGTCTGTTCTAACAAAAATATATAGAGCTTGGTCATTCGATAAGTGGGGAATTGATCTGATAGGACCTTTTCCAAAAAGTAATGGCAATGCAAGATTCTTAATAGTCTCGATCGACTACTTTACCAAATGGGGGGAAGCCAAGCCTCTGGGAAGAGTAACAACATAAGTAATAAGGAAATTTGTCTGGCAGAACATAGTTTGTTGCTTCAGAGTTCCACAAACTATTGTCATGGACAATGGCACACAATTCACTAGCGAAGTCTTCACCAAATGGTGCTCAAAGTTAGGGATTACATAGAAGTTCACTTTTGTAGCTCATCCTCAAGCCAATGGACAAGTGGAAGTCACTAACAGGACTACAGTTCAGGGTAAACAAAAAAGATTGGAAAGGAAGAGAACTAGTTGGGTGGATGAAATACCCAATAGCTTATGACCATATAGAACAACTGTTCGACAACCAACAGGAGAAACGCCAGGAAGCCT
>JAULKJ010117482.1:0-15267 GCA_032355405.1 Rubia balearica | reverse complement strand
TTATGTGTGGCGATGAAGGGCCACCCCTCAGCATACATGAAATCCCAACACTAGGACCTGACCTACCTCATTTTAATGAAGCTGGACCTCGTGTCTGAAGCTTTAGAAATCGGTCGTGACCCCAACGCTCTAACTTGTACCATTTTTGACCGGGATGCTAACACGTATGATTCCAGAAACAATTTCCACTGCAGCTGACCGGCTCCGTTAGCTGGGATGGAGGAAAAACCATCGTCTTCAGAGCATTCCGTCTCGTCAATGTAGGTGTCGTCAATGTGAGACTCAAAATCAAATGCGGGTTTGGATTCACCGGGTAGACTTATCAGGAGATTTTTGGAACCAGCGGGCTTCGCGCCAGTCATCATGGGAAGAGACAACCGTGGGGTGACCGGCGGATAGACGGCGTGGGGAGAGACAACGGTGGGGTGAGCATCAGAGACACGGCGTTCATCGGAGGGGTGAGCAGCGGAGACAAGGCGGTGAGCGACGGAGATAAGACTGTGAGTGGTAGTGATTGTGAGGAGATCGACGATGAAGGACTGGGCTACACAGTGTCGGCGATTGACCAGTATGGACTATCGCCTTTGAGAAAGAAGCAGTCAGATCGGTATTCTTTTCTTGGATTTGGGTTATCATGTCTTAGTCTCCTATTCTTTATTCATCTCCGAGTTAAAAGAGCTGAATGATTCAAATGTGGATCTAATATGGGCTGGGGTGGGTTACCCAGTCAACTAAATAAGGAGGGAAAGTTTAATGTCAGGCTTGGGTTATCTAATGGGTTAATTCTGTAATGTTTGAAAATTGGAACATATTTGAGGTAAATTGTGAATAGGTATAAGGATAAAATGGTCAAATTTAAAGCTGTCCCTTTTTTTGGCTCTGGTGCAGGGGTGCCAAC
Source organism: Rubia balearica (assembly GCA_032355405.1). Classification (NCBI taxonomy): domain Eukaryota; kingdom Viridiplantae; phylum Streptophyta; class Magnoliopsida; order Gentianales; family Rubiaceae; genus Rubia; species Rubia balearica. Next base: position 14,369 of record JAULKJ010117482.1, on the reverse strand, counting down.
AAAAAAAAACCACTTTTAGTAAGTGTGCCAATGTTAAAAACCCGAAGAGTAAGAGATTTTAGTTGCAATATTAAAAATTTATGCAACGTGCCGTAGTTATAAGTTTATGACTTATCTTGGTTTCTTCTAATTTAAAATTTAAACCATGGGTTTTCCATAACTTATGGAAAGACCGTGTTCAAGAGACGGATTCTAAGAAAAATTACAATTAAAATTTACGAATTTTTAAATAAACCATTAAAAGTATTTACAAATAAAATATATTAGTAGTATATTTAATATTTATATAAAGCATTTTATACCAATTTTTATTTCAAGGTTAAAATTCATTAGAAACACTTATATATACATATCAAACATAATTTAATTGGTTGATTAAAATATTAATAGATAGCACTTTAGCAAAATAACATTATTATAAACATTGCATGGATACGGATTTCATAAAATATGAAAAATGATCAAAGTTTTGAAAATTTGATTGTAATGTTGAACAATTTATGATAAAAAATATTTATTATTATCATACAACTTTTTGCAAAATTTTTTAAAATTTTAAATTAGATTATAGTTTTTACTAATTAAACTTTGTGCAATTGAGTTATAGATGTCAATTTTCTTCTTCTTCCAATAAATTGTGATTAATTGAAAGTATAGTGCTATTTTTTGACCAAAGAAAGACATTATGAGAATGTCATTTTTTATTAAACATTCTAGGAAATACCGTAAAAGTTCCATGACCAACAAATATTGTACTCCGTAAAAGGTTACACATTTTCCGACAACACCAGTGGCTAAATTATGCACGATCAAATATATTGGGAGCTCATTTATAATGATAAAAATATTATGTATGTTAGATCTAAATTTTTTAAATTATAATGTCAGGAATTCATGATTAGTTGATTGAATTAGAAATATATAAATATAATTTTTAAATTTTGATTTAAAAATTATAAATTCATCATCTTAGGTTAAAAAATATAGTCTCATATTTTCAATATTTCATATTTATTAATTATACATATTGAAAATTTAAGATAGTCTAAATTTAATATTAAAATTAAATATAATATACCTTAATACATTAAAAAAATTATAACAAGATCTTCCGAATTGACGGTGTTGAAATACAAATTATAGAAATATAAAATATTTTAGTTATATTAAAATTTTATTATGCAACGTGCAGTATCTAAGTTTATGACCCATTTAATGTAACCCAACATTTTTTTATCCTGATTTATTCTGATTTGCTATTTAAACTTTAGTCTTTCCAAAATATATGGAAAATATGGTCTTTTAATAGACAAACTCAATTTTTAATACTATTACCAATCACATGTTGATATGTACTAAAATATGCCATTTCTGAATATTAGTTTTAAAAAATAAAATAAAGTCGTATAAATAGATAAAATCTTAGGGAAAACTGCATTTCCATAGGTATATGGAAAGATAAATTGAATTTAGAATTATAGAAAAGTAAATGGTTTTAATTATAATATTAAAAACTTATTATGTAACGTGCATTAGTTATATTTATGACTCAATTAATGCAATCCAAAAAATTTATGTTGATTTCTTCTAATTTACAATTTAAAGGTTGGTCGACGGTCTTTCCATAACTTATGGAAAGACGTTCTTTCAAAAGACAAACTCATTTTTTAATATTATTACCAATCACATATTGATATATATATATATATGTATGTACTAAAATATGTCATTTCTAAATATATGTTAACAAAAATAAATTAAAGTCATATAAATGGACAATTTTTTGGGAAACACCGCCTTTCGACAATCATATTGAAAGATGAGTTGAATTAGAATTATAAAAAACTAAAAAAAAATAGTTGCAATACTAAAAATTTATTATGAAACGTGCAATAGTTATAAGTTTATGACTCGATTAATGCAACCCGAAAATTTTATCTTGATCTATTCTAATTTTCTATTTAAAGTTTGGTATTTCCATAACTTATGCCGTCTTCAAGATAAGGACTCTAAGAAAAAATGCAAATAAAATTTACAAAGTTTTAAATAAACCATTGAAATTATTTACAAATAAATCTTTCAGTACTATATTTATTATTTATATAAAACATTTTATACTGATTTTTGTCTCAAAATAAAAATTTATTAGAAACACCTTTATATAACTAAATGTTACTCCATCTATTATTCTATAATTTTAGCATATTAATTTAAAAACTTTTGTAGGCAAATTAAATTACGTGGAAAGAATTATTGCAGTGAGTAAAAAAAGAATAAGTAGATTAAAATGATTCACTTAATATTATGAAATGAATTTTGATAATATTAAAAAGACCAACCAAGATGGAAAGTGTATCAATTTAAAAATAATATATTGTAAAAAGTAAGTATTATAAAAGAATATCCCTAACAGATGGAGATTGCAAATATAAAAAATGTGCGTCCTTTTGAATAGGGTATGATTAATTTATCTATAATATATATTTATGTGTACTATTTTTGTCACATGGCATTCACACATCATTTTTTCCACATGACATTCATACATAATTCCATGTCACTATTGCACGTGGCATTCACTATTGCACATTGCATTAATCGAGTCATAAACTTATAACTATTGCACGTTGCATAATATATTTTTAATATTGCCACTAAAACCTTTTATCTTTCTATAATTCTAATTCAACCCCGTCTTTCCATATGCCCATGGAAAGACGGTCTTTCCCAAAACTTTATCTATTTATATGACTTTATTTTATTTTTGTTAACTAATATTTAGAAATGACATATGTTAGTATATGTCAATATGTGATTGGTAATAGTATTAAACAATGAGTTCGTCTTTTGAAAGACCGTATTTCTATAAGTTATGGAAAGATCAAGGTTTAACAGTGTGCGTGTGTGCTAGGTTTTGGGCAAAATTTCTAGTTCAGACAAAGATCCAATATTCCGCAAACCAGAGTCTTCATATCAGTTGGTATCAAAGCAAAACAAAAGATGCTTGGCCAAAATTTTCATCAGGGGTTTTAAGTTTTTGTTTTGAATTTAATTCATGATTATTGTCATAAAATTATTAACTCATTCGTGTCATATTTTTAACTGTTTATGTTTGATCTTTCTTAGCAGGAAGGTTGAATCTTGAGTCAAAGGTCGTCGAAGAGTTAGAATACTTCGGTATTACTATCCGCCTTCACCTTTTCAATTGAGTCAGGAGGAAGTTGAAGGGTCTGGGCGTTAACAAGTATGATCCACCTTCACTTCTTGGTCAGTTTTGTAGATCTAGGTAGCTTATACAGTTTATGTGCTTGTGATATTTTTCGTCAACTCTATAGAAAAATCTTGCATGCTCATAATCCTACTTGCTTTCATTCTCGTTCTTTGATTCTGTAGTCTTGAATTGTTCTTGATTCTTGATTACACGTATAAAAAAAATCTTTTGTTCCATTTTCTAGATATAGTGTCATATTCTTGATCCTTACAATTTTGAATACCTCGAAATTTATTCGAATCAAGAGGAAGTTGTCGCAGATATCTTTTCCGAGTTTTATATAGGCTTAAACTGTTCCAAAAAAATTCAAAAATAAAAAACAAGGGGTAAAGATTCTGAGGAAACCAGATCGGAAATTTGGGATTTGGAAAAATCGAAATTGGGGCTGTTTGTAATTTTTAGAAAGTTTGGGGGTTATGTAATTTTTGGAAAATTTGAAGAATACACGGCCGATTTTTTTTGGAAATCAGAATATGAGTTTGAGTGATTTATTTGTGAAAAAGAGCTTGATTTATAGCTGCAAAAGAGAGGAGAAAAAGCAAGAGAGAAAAAAAAGAATCCAATTCAAGAGAGAGCTTAATATCCTTGCAGGCTCAGTATTATGGTCTGTACTTTAGTAAGGCTTTGTTTGACTGTTCCATTTCCTTCGTTCATCTTGGAGTATATCCTATGCATCAGGTTCTTCTATAATTGGTTAATATCTAGATAGTATGCGAGAAACATCTTCGTACAGTCCTCTATGATTTATTACTATTACTCGATTGCCTAATTTACTATTTAAATATTTGTATAATTTTAAAATATCTATTTTATATAGATAAATTTTATCTTCTTTACTATTTTCTATTTATATAATTGAATAAAATCATACTTTACAATAAAAAATAAAGATAATTATATTAAAAAGCTTGTTTTACAACAATTAAAGAATATCTAGATAGTATGTGAGAAATATCTTTGATAGTTCTTTAAACTTATTACTATTAGTCGCGGGAATAATTTACTATTTAAATATTAGTATAATTTTAAAATATCCATTTTATCAAAATAAATTTCATTTTCTTTACTAGTTTCTATTTATAAAATTGAATAAAATACTTATTATATAACTAATAACAATAATAATTATTATATTAAATTTATCCTTTTACAATAATTAAAGAGTAATTTTATTCAAAGGCCAATAATATTTCAAATAAAAAGTAAAATTATTTTATTTAAAAATGAATAAACGATTGATAAAAAACTTTTAAATCAGAAGTATTGCACCTTCTTCAATTTTAGTTCGGATCTTCACTTTTAATTATTTTTATAAATTGTTTTTAGTAAGATAATAATAGAATTTAAGTGATTATATATAATATTATAATTTTTTTGTATAGATTTGAATTATTATGATTTTTGAAAATGATTATTCCAAGATTAATATTGTGCAAATATTATTATGATTTTAAAGTAGATTTTATTTATAATAAATTTTTCATCAATATTATTGAATTTGATGGTTGATTTATTTATAATAAACTGTTTGAATCAGTATTATTGTTATATTATCTGCTTTTTGACACTAAATACTAACAACTATTTATCCTTTTTAATGAATTGTTCAAAAACATATTTTAACTCTTTATTCATTTATTTTACTTATACGTTGCAATACTTATATTATAAACTAAAATTTTACAATTAATTTTTAAATCATATTCAGTATTTTTTATATGTTATCTTATACCTTTATTTATAACTAAGAGAATTTATGCTATTTACTGTCACAATACACATGATTTTATAAATTTAATTTAATAATTATTGTTTCATTATCACCATATATTTCATATTCTATAAAAAATTGATATTATTCCATATAAAATTCATATATATTATTTAACAAAATCTAATTACAGGTATGAATTTTCTATATGCAGGTAATTTTAATGAACGATTTAATATGTTGCCCTTAATTTTAATGCAGAATTTATTTGATTAGGATTAAAAAGTAATTATGGTTAATATAGTAATTCTTTCATTAAAATTACAAGCCTTAGGATTTCCCTACCTGTATTTAGATTTTTCCTATTACTACAAAGATTTTGTTTAAATATAAATAATTAATTATTAAATATCAACAAAAATTTTGTTAATTTTTCAAAAATAAAATATATATTATATTATTAACAAATATATAAATTTATCCATGGTATACAATTCCCATATAAATATCATAAAATTTTATTAGTTATTAAAATTATAAATTATGTTATATTAATTATTTTCATTAATAAATCCATGCATCGGCATGAGTATTATCTAATTACTCATTAGTTGAAAAATAGTTGAAAAGAATGATGAAGAACATTGAAAATGAGGAAGAGTTGTGCATTGTAAATTGGGGGTTTGCTTTTATAAAATATTACATTTTAAATTAATTTTAGAAAGTGACGTGGAATTATGTGTGAATAGCATGTGTCAAAAATTATGCGTGAATACCATGTTGCAAAAATGGTCTCCTTTATTATATACTATATATATAAGTTACTCCATCAAGTATGGGTTGATCGTTGCTTAGTCAAGGTCAAATCTTTTCATTAGTGTTTAAGTATGAAATGTCAAGTAAGGGTTGACCATCGATAAGTTAAAGTGAACCCATTTTATTTGTGTTTATATATGGAAAGTCAAATAAATGTCACCGTTGAACAGTTAAAGTCAAACCATTTTATTAGTGTTTATATATGGATAAGCTTGACATTTCATTTAATGTATTGAATATTATTTTTACATTGCATATATATATATATATATATATTATTTGATGATGTGGAAAGCCTAACATATTACTATTTTAGGAATGGAGCCAAAGTAGGAATATGACCTATATCTGTGAGAGAGACGTGTGATCTCAATCACATAAATAGCCGACATCACTAAATGAGAGGGCGTGCGACATCGGTCATCCATGTCTGCGAAAGGGGCTTGCGACATCGATTATAAAAAGACTGACGTCGATAAGTGAGAGGAAGTGTGCCACGTCGGTCCTCTATGTCTATGAGAGGGACGTACAATGTTGGTCATAAAATCAATCGACATCGGTAAGTGAGAGGGCACATGCAATGCCAATCCTCAATATCAGTGAGAGGGACACGCAACGTTGGTTATAAAAAGACTGACGTCGATAAGTAAGAGGCGGCGTGCGACTTTGGTAAGTGAGATGAGGCGTGCAACGTCGGTAACTGAGAGGGGAGTGTGACGTTGGTCCTCCATTTTTGTGAGAGGGACATGCAAAGTTGGTCATAAAAATAACCGATGTTGTTAAGTGAGAGGGGGCGTGCGATAGTAGTCATGGAAACAACCAACGTCAGTAAGTGAGAGGGGGGCATGTGATGTCGATCCTCCATGTATGTGAGAGAGACATGAAATATGGGTCATTAAAAAAATCGATGTCGGTAAGTGAGAGGGGGGTGTGCGATGTCGGTTCTCTATGTCTGTGATAGGGACATACAATATCGGTTATAAAAACAACCGATGTCGGTAAGTGAGAGGGGGAGTGCGATGTTGGTTATTTCAGAATTTTTACCTTGTTTTTTTATAACCGAGGTAAAAATATCGGCTTTTAAACCAAATTAAATAATAGTTTTTGATTCAATTTTTAAAAAACCAAGGGTAAAAGAACTTTTTACCTCATTTGCCAAATTCTAAATAACAGAGGTAAAAGGGGCGAAGTAATAGGTGTTGTTTCTTCTAGTCTATATGGGAGATTGTGGTGGAAGGAGAAAGAGCTTTTGTTGAAGAATACGAAATGGAATATCTCCTACGGGATAAATTCACGTGCCTTTATTCTGCATTCTTATTGAAAAGCTTCTTTGACCGGCGCTCCTTGTTAAAAGAACAATGACTCCGGTAAACCGCCCTTGAATTAGCACCTCAGCTCCTCACCAATATGTTTGGATTGGATTTTTTTATGATTTGAAATTTGAGGCTCGGGGGTGAAAATTTTGAATTGGGGTTTATCTCTTTGGAATTGATATCTGAAGTTGAATTGGGAATATTTTTATACAACTAGGTTCCGAACTTGGAACTTTGTCCTAGGGTTTACTGAAAGGAGCCAACCCCCTTCCTAATCCGGAAGAACTTTCCAGGTGTGTTCTGAGTTCGGAAACAACACCTAGCAGGAAAAAAATAGTATTATAGGGGAGTTTTCAAAGGGTAACTAATACCCTTTGAAAGATTCATAGTTCCCCCTCCCATTTTTCCATCTCCAAAACCTTTCAAACCCTTCTCTTACTTCCATTTCATCTCCAATCTTCCATCATTTAATCATTGAAGCTTAAAATTAGTGTATTCACTAGTTCCACTACTCTATATTTCAACTCTTCCAACACTCTCTAATCAATTGGAATTTTATAGGGAAAAGTTTTATATTGGAAGAGGACAAATTTTCTTTTTTTTGGGGGGGGGTTGGGATTTCCCCTAATCAAATATCACACTTATTGGCTAAAAAGAATGTCAGTCTTCACTAAATCATTCCCTAAATCAAAGCTCTCACTTATTGTATATATGTGTATTGTATTAGGGCTTAGGGCTATGGATTTATTTTATTATTTAATTTTACATTTTTAATGAAAACCTATGGTTATGAAAGTAGTTTTAATATTAATTAGCAAGATGTGTGAATGTAGGATCAATAATGTCTAAGAAAATGGGCCGTGATGATTCTTTACATTCATGCAATGCCAATCCCGCTACATCAGATTATGGTTGCGATGATGAAGATGGATCCGAGAAGGTGGGAATCACAAAGACTCATTGTAGAACATAATAATGTAGAATGGCTAGAAAAGAGTTAACATTGTTGGTTTTCAACAAGTCGGGTAAGTGTTTATCAGAAGAACGTGCTAAATGGTCTAGTTGGGTTGGAAGGTTGGTAGAACAAGGGTTGACATAAGGTACGATAGTTAGCATAAGGTCACGAAAATGTACAAGGACACCCTGTAGACAGAGTGCAAGGTACAGTTATATTTTAAAGTCTTATTCACCCCTCACGATTCCCCACTTTTTAATCTAAAAATTAACTCTTTATATTTGAAACGATGGTGCTCAAAATCTTCATAGAGTCTATTTGAGATTAATGCCTAGGACATGTTGGATTTACGAGAGAAGGAAGTGAACATGTTGTCCAAGAGTTGGCGGTAACACAAATACATGTTGTCTTGAGATTATATTTTTCGGATAAGAAAGGTGATCCCCCATGTTTAACTTACACACACATTCAACCAGAGAGTTTGGATATCCACAAGAGAAGGGCTTTTGGGAATAGAAAAAAATTAGCACCTTTATTTAAAACTTAGAGTGCATTTAGATTAAAGTGTTGTGACATGGCTATAACATACTAACATAGGGAATGAGGCAAGAAAACAATGCATTGCCTCGAAGAACATAATTCCTCACCAATTGAGCCGTGGGGGTTATGGATGGTTATGGATTGGCGGCACTTGAGTTAGTGCTGGAATGTTTTGAAAAGGATGTTCAAACTGAAATTGAATGGGGGGTGATTGAGGATGAGGCAAGGTCATTGGGAACACAAATTGATGTGGATGAAATTGAGAGGTGTTATCTATTCCATAAAGGGCTACAAAATAAGGAGGGTACATTTGAAACTCCTTAGTCTTTGTTTCCTCTTGAACACATTTTTCCATTTGGATACACTAACATTTTTTGAATTGTACACGCAGGCTAAGTTGAAGCATGATCAATTGGAAAGCCAATTTATTCCGATGGGTAATCATGACATCGTTTATGAGGAAATGGGAAAACCTGAACACCCGGGGCATACTAGAGGAGTGAGTTCGTTCTTGTCCCAAAGAGAGGCGTCTAGAATTTTTCGGTCCTTTGATCCAGAAAAACCATTGAGAATCAACACATTGCAAAAGGAAGAACTTCTTCGGGACAAAATAATAGAGCAACAAGATATTATAATTCGTAAGTTAATACAATACAACAGACTTGCTCTGCTTGAGAATTTAAAGGATTTGAAGCCCAATTGGACTCCATATTCCCAAGGATCACGCCATTCACCTGGAGAGATTGAGCTTAACCATAACCCCATTATTTAAAAGTAAACAAATGAAGACAATCTCGACAGAGCCATCCTAACCAACAAAAAAAAGACACGGAATTAATTGTCTTTCATTAGTTAATATCAAATTAATGTCACCCCAAACACAAGTTTACATACGATCTGGACATCAAATTTGTGTGAGCTATACATTGATGAAGGAAACAATGGTAGACCACTCCACGTAGCCGATGAAATTTTACACGAGTCGATGCGACATCATCACTCTGTTCCAATTGCGGATGGTATTTCTAGAGTTTCTTTGGAGACCCTAGTGGTGATCAAAACCCTTTTACCAATTTTAGATGACCATTACATGTGAGTGAGACCCACCCAAGAAATGTTTTTTCTATGACCTCGTCATCTAATATACGACGATCAGATCAATACTTGAAAATTCTCCGCCCTACGACACCTAACCGTGGAAACGACACCTAAGATTGTTTGACCTCTGATTGCAAGAGAAAAATTCATTAGTGAATCACCCCACTTCGTACAAGTGTTGTATGATTTAGTTATACGTCATGAGATCAACTCAACATATGCATTTTCTGGAAATGAATGCTTATTTGGTCAAAAGAAGGAAATCTTCGCATTATTGAGTAATTTTGAACACCTATTGAGATGTGAGAAAGTTACCCAAATGCTAATGTCTCTCTACCTACTGTGAGTATTATATTCATTGAAATTTTCTATCTATTATTTTAAACATGTTACAACTAGTGTCCCCAAACTTACTTTGAAGGTACATGTATTAATTTTATAATCAAAAGGATGCGAGTTGGATTGGGTACTTGTGCCCGGTGGTGACTCAAGAAACTGGATGTACGGAGCAAGAGAGGATCGGCTACATATGCAAGAGCCTAAGGCAGATGAATAAGATATTATTCGTGGCGTCACACATTGAGAGGTGATGGTTACAATGCTCATTTCATTTGTTAATATCAATTTAATAATATTTCAAGGTGAAATAATCTAACGTGCAGGGATCATTGGAGATTAATTTTTCTTGTCCCCGCAAAGAAGCGATTGTAATGGATGGATCCTTGCACTTCCAACCATCCGAAGTAATTTTAAATTTTTTGACATCAGCTATCAATGACCCTAAGAACGAAAGTGATACAAGTTTAGACGTGGTTGAAATCAAGGTCAAGTTTCTCCACGTGTTATTCGACATACTTTAATTATCTGTTATTAGGATTTTCATAATTTTTGTTGCTATATATTAGTAGAAGAAACAAGAGCAACATGGCAGTGCGGCTATTGTATAATATTATACGTGGAGGAGTGCGTTCAAGAAGTACAGTTGGATTACCTAGAAATTGACAAAGTAAGTATAATTTTTTTTCTAGTGACCATTTTGTCGAACACATTGTATCTTCATTCTTCAATAATTGTTTTTTTACTAATTTCCCATTCAAAGATTTTTCTGAAAGAAAGCAAGCCATATTCACAAGATGATTTCAATACTGCAAGAAATTGCTATTTAGTTTTACTAAACCCTCGCCTTTCCGCACCTCTTCAACATCTCTCCCGAAAAAACCCTACTTTTCTTCATATTTCCCCCATCTTCTTACTATAGGGAGATGAGGAAACAACCTTTTATTTTAATTGATGTTTTTGATATTGAATAAGTGTGAGATTTGTCTCTACAACTTATTTTTGTTCTTTGACATAATCATTAGATTGTTTTGTTCATGATGATAACTTTCCGCTCGTGTAAATATTTTGTTTTCAATCTGTTTATATAGATTGTATGTTTGTAATTTTGGTTGTGGTTTTACCTTCGGGTTTCCATTAATTTGGATATGTCTGATATGTATTTTTCAAGGTGTTTAAAGTTTGGACAACCACTAGTGGAAACCATACCTATTAAAGGTGGTTTTATTGGACCAAAGAAGACACTTTTCTAGTGACTTCTCTGGTCGTGCCTTAGATCGTTTCGATCAAAGGTGGTTCCGAGAAACTCCTTCTATCGGATCCAAATTAGGTTCCGAATTCAAAACCTATATCCGGAGTCCTAAAAAAAGGCTGCCGGAAACCCAACCAGTGTCAGAAACAGATCTAACAAAAAAATACAAAGAAATTGACAGAGTAACAGAAACCAGATCTAGATAAATTTACAGCATTACACAATCGATTGCAACCAAAATATCATTAATCAACAACAATAGAAACCAGATCCAGATAAATTTACAGAGAAACAGAAATTGACATTTCCGACTTGAGGAGCAGATGGCGTAGCGGCGGTGGTGACGCGGCCCACGCGGCTGAGACAAGACTGTGGAGGATATGCGGCCCACGTGGTGGAGGAGATGTAGCTGAAATGCCAGGCCTCACACGACTAAGGAGAAAGAAAGATGGAGCGTAGGGCGGCGTTGGATCGAGCATGGGGGTTGAACGATGTTTTTCGGTGCGGTGGCTCTAGCTAGAGAGGGGATAGTGTGGTTGCACTAGAGTGGAGATGGTTCATGTGGGGGTGGCACTGGAGAGGGGTTGGATCAAGTGGGTGATTGAAAGGTGGGGGAGGGATGGTGAGGGGTGACGCGGAGTGACGAAGGGGGTTGATTGTGGAGGAGGTGCGGGGGTGAGCAGAGGAAGTAGAGTGATTCCGGTTTTAGGGTTAAGGGGATCATATTGAAAACAGGAAAATTGGTAAGGGGTGAAAAACAATTGAGGTCTGAATCAGATTTAATAAAGACTTCAGATTTAATTGAGGCCCGAATGAGATTTCGAACTCGGAACTACTTTCGGATCTAATTAAACGAGATTCTACAATTGAACCTCCTTTGATCAATGTTGCACTGCCTTTAATCAGATCCGAAATTAGTTTCGAGTTCGGAACCTCATTCAGACCTCAATCAAAAGTGGTTCCTCAAAAAGTTGATGGAACCGTCTTCTATTGGTGCCTTTAATAGCGGTTTTTCCAATAGTGAACACATGTCGTTGTTGGATCAAGTGGTGTTACAATTGTAGAAGTCGTTATTCGGCGCAGTGGGATTGATGTGTGATACGCTCCTCTCTGCCTAGTGATCATGAGGGAAACAAGTTAATATCTCCGAGGGAAATGTTGCAATTTTATTGGATTTCTAGTATGTAATAGTACAAACAATCAGTCTGATTGACCTGTATTTAGATATCCTTGAAATATGTTAGTTATTGCTAGAGGTAGTTATGTTGGATGTCAATTTCACTTATTGTAATCACTGCTGGGTATTTTTCCTAGCATCTTTTGAATGATTAATTTTTTTAAAAAATTGCAAGATATTTGTTGGCTATGTATTTAATTCACGCCCACTCAGCATCTTTAGGAAATCCTAATGTGGTAGAGTAACACACATTACGTATATACCGATGATATGAATTGAGAGGTACAGATTTCTAGTGATTTATATTCCCATATATAGATTATTGCTGACTCTGCATTGTCTATAGATTTTTGTTAGAGTGTATGATTATGTCATGTATTTTGTTACATTACGAATATGTGAATCGAGGCTATTTTAAGCCGAGATTATGAATGAAATATGTTTTACCAGAGGACCCGGTTTAACTTCCGATTTTGGAAGTGTTTCCCCTCTTCATGTTATTATTCAAACTATAGGACCGAAATATGGTTCCGAGATCGGAACCTGAAGAACCGAAAACAATTCCGATGTCGGAATAAATGATTTAATTCGTTTATTAAGCTCTTTGTTTACCGGAGGGGGGCTGAAAATAGACCCGAGGCAGAAACCCAACAAAGGCAGATACATGCCTGGGAGCTAAGTCCCAGTATCAAAACCATAATAAGGTTTCGAGTTTGGAACATACCTTGAAGCCCCAGCCTCCCTATTTTTCGATTTCAGAACCTATTTCCAAGTTTGGAATGTCCTGAGAGCCCGATCCAACCTACTAAGGTTCTGATTCGAAACCTACTGAAGGCCCGAACCATCCTACATAGGTTTCAAACTCATAACCTATTAAAGGCGATTATATCGGCCTTTCAAAAGAAGTTCATAATAGTCTTTGATTGCAGAATTTAATGGTGGACGTCTTTACTTGTGGATGATCAAAGGCCTGACCAGAGAAAACACTTTGAAAGTGCCTTCTATGGTCCGATAGACCCGCCTTTGATCCCCCTTCCCACACTAGTGCTCCTACCACTACTAACTATCACTAACTATCAGTAATGACAATTAACCATTATATGCAATCATGGTTAACAACACCCATCTACTATAGTTTGTATGAATAGATATATCTTGTGAAAAGTGAAGATTAATTATTTATGTGATCCAACCATTAATGTATTTCAAACTTACACAGCCAACAGCACTAGGAGATCAACAGTAAGGAAATAACATACATCTGAAAATCCCATGAGTGAGTTCAAGAGGAGCAGGAAAAGCTAGGGATGGATATATTCATCCCTTGATGTAATAAATGAAGCTGTGGAAATTGTTGTAGGTTAGTCCTCCAACATCAGTTGCTCCCTCAGCTTTCTTATTCAACTCTTGGGCCCTAAGCCTCTTCTCCTTCCATTTCTCTCCAACCAGCATTTCTTGCAAGCATCGCAACTTCCTCGCGCTTCACATCATCGTTAATTTCCATTCCCATTCCCCATTTATCGGAAGCGGAGACATAATGACTATTTGTTTGCTGATCAACAAAGAAAGGCCAACCAATCACCAGCACGCCAGCAGAAATCAACTCAATCGTGGAATTCCATACACAATGTGACAAGAAGGCGCCAACTGCCAGGTGGTTCGGCACCTTATCTTTCTCACACCAAATAGCTAACAAACCCCTATTGTAAAGTCATGATTAATTGATTGACAATTTGTTAACTTATGAAGAAAAACTTACCATGTTGGAACATGGACCGAAAGAAGGATTTGCGGTAGATTATAGCTAACGAAATATTGCAGCAGATTTGATTTATGGTAATAGGTGATTACGCAATATTTAATTCCTGGAAGCATTATGGAATTATGGAAGAATCCCTAT
>JAULKJ010117372.1:0-15267 GCA_032355405.1 Rubia balearica | reverse complement strand
TCTATACAATATTTTAAAAATAATTCTAAATATGAGCATACTACCTCATTATAAAATTCGATGGGAAAAAGAGTATAGTGTTAAGCTCCTAAAATTATTAAACTAAGAAAAATATAATAAATTACATTTTTGATATCTTATCAGCCTCTCATCCAATAGTATTCACCGTTAACCTTTTCTTCTCTGCCCTCCTCTGCCACTCTCCCTCTTTCTCCACCGTAACCGTTCCTCTCCTTCACTTTTCTAGGGTTTTAAAGGTTTTGCTTGCTTCGAATTTCATTTATTTTTCAATTTGATATCAATTTGCTTATGGTTTTCTCCTGTTTGTATGAATGTTTGTTTGTTTTAAGTGAATGATTGTATGGATTTTTTTTTGGATTAGATGCCTTTGAATATAAGCTTAGTTTTTATTTTTGGTATATTGTTCCGATAACGGGATTCTAATTCTGAGTTGATTCATGAGGTATCTGAGCAGGAAGCGCAGACACTCATTAATCTGTCTCAGAATATGGATTTAGCAAAACTGAAGGTGGATATGGGCATTGTGAAGACGGCGATCGATTTCTTGTACATGCAAGGTTGTGATATAACTCAACTATTGTTTATTAATCTTACGCAATTGGATGGTAGCATTGATGATTTGCTGCAGGTGGTTCCCTTTTTTTTGCACTCACTCCATGCTATTACTCCATGTAGTTTCTGAGGAAGTAGTAAAGCATTATGCTTCATTGATACTGGTTTCTGTTTATCTGAGCTATAGATTTTCAATTCCATGCATATACTGGCCCTTGAATATTTCTTTTGGATGCTTTCTTTCGGCTTTTTATTCACCATACCCGTTTTTGTTTCCATTGTTATCGTGCTCATGATTAATAATTTTTTTCATTTTTGCTCATAATTTTTAGTTGGGAGATGAGAAAATGTAACGTTTATACCTGATGAATCTTGTTAAATCTTTTTGTACAACTTCTAAAGAAGGGATATTTTCAACTACTCCTTAAATGTCTTAATGTTGTTTGTTTGATATTCGCCCATCTCCTTAGTTTTCGTTGCCTTCTCTACGACAGCATTTTGGAACTATTTTTTTACTCTCTTTCCAACTAAGAACTTAAAAGGTTTTTATGTTGATTAGTATGAAACTTTTGGTGCAATCCATGACTGGTGAAAATATGCTACTTTTGTATGAAACCAAATAAATGCTTACTTAGACAGATACAAATTGAAAGTTCCTTTTTTTTAAACTCAGTGGTCCCATTAAACATGTGGCCTCTATTCTCATTAATATGTCGAAGAAAGAAGCTGGAAAAAAAGCTTTTGCTGGACTTAAATAGGGGGATTTTGAAGAAAATTCTTAGACAATTCGATTCAACAAACCCACTGTGGGAAAAAAGGGTAAGTACATTTTTTTTCTGACCTATCTTAGATTGCTATCTTTCTACTTTCATAATTATACTCTAATTTAAAGTGTGTATGTGGATTGAGTTTGGATTGAAAAGTTCAGGTGATTGTTTAAAAGAGAATGTTCACATTTTTAGTATGTGCATTTTTGTAATCTTTTGAGTTGTGGGCAATGAATCTGTTAGATTTGAATTGATGAAGAATAGTTATATTATCTCGAGCTATTTTTTTATTGCTGTAGGTTTTATGGATTTGGAGATGATGGTGGTGCTGTTGTGCGTACTTTGAGGCCAAAATTCAAGACTTTCTCTGCATCTTTCACTACCAAAATCGGTATTCAGTTTCCCAAATTGGACGTAAGAATTTAAGGATTTTTAATTCCGGAACGTGTTTTGTGTTTGAATAATAATGTACTTCAAAATTGATAATTAACAGGTAGAGCGCTTAGTTCTGGGTGTTATCATTCTGAAGGGCCTTGGAAGCCTTCTCTCTGTCTTTCGCAGCTCTCTTAGAGATCTTCTTTTGGTTAGATTGAGTAGACTGGAGCTCTTATTTGAAGACTACTTGGCCTTTAGCCTTTGAGAAGTTTGGAAAAGTGTGACTATCTGCTAGCTTAGATTGCATGCATTATTATGTCAGATCTTTGTGAGAAGAATACAATTATTGGCTTTCTTTTTATGATTTTATGTTTTTGTTGCTCTAAATTGAGGAATGTATGCTCAGATAATTGCAAAACCCCGTATGGAGAAGGAGAAGGGTTGAGTGAGGTAGTTGCTACAATGTCTTAGGATTTATCGAAGGGTGAGAAATGAGATACAATTATTGATGGTGATGGTGGAGTGATGACGGTGTCATCAAAATAGTTTAAAAAAATTGAATGTTGTCGTTCTCAAGTGTTGCATTCTCAAGTGTTGTGTGTATATTTAAACAAATAAATCGTTCCTCTTCGTCAAAGAAGCAAAAGAAGTGGTGATTGTTTTTATTTTTATTTTTTGGTCTTTTAATTATGTTAGATAGATAATTATTGTTATTATTTTGGGAAAAAATTGTGCCCCATGATTTCTAGAACACCCAATTCAAATATTTTGTGCATTGTACGGGTGAATAATTAGGGCAAAATATCCACCTAAGAAAACTGCACATTACAACTTACAAAAACAACAAACCATGCATTCCATAGCAAAATGTAAAAGTATAGATGAAAAGTGCTTCAGCTATATCTTGTAAGTGCTTAACCTATAACTTATAGGTTCTTCACTTATAGCTTATAGGTGCTTCAAGTATAAATTGTAGATGTTTTACTTATAACTTGTAGGTGCATCACTTATAGTTTGTAGGTGGTTAAAGTACAACTTGTAGGTGCTTCCACCACAACTTGCAAGTGCATCAATTGTAGCATGTAGACTATTATGACATGGCAACTAACAAACAAAGATTAAAATAAGAACACAGAGAGTTTTACGTGGTTCACTAACAATGTGTTAGCTACGTCCACAAAACAGAAACAAATTTCATTAACATACACAGAAGGGAGATTTCTCAGACCAGAACATATGTCTTCAATCTCATACCCATTACAAACAAATTCAAATGAGAGTTTATATAGATCTCCAAACTACACAATCTTATACCAGGATGTAATAAGACTAACCTAATCATATTCCTAAACATAATTGGAATTACTTGGTAATAAATCCAAAACAAAAAAGGATAGACATTCAAGCCATATTCTAACAATCTCCACCTTGACTTGAATTCTCTGTCACGAAACAGATAATTCGTGGAAGATATCAGATGGTACTAGATGCAACAAAACTTTCCAGATGTATCCTGACACTCCCTGCCCCTGAATACCCCTTAGGGGCCAGATTAACATCTTAGAATATTTACCAAGTCCAGACAATCAGAAGGATTATCAGCACTACCGACTTTCTCAGATCAATCCTCTTCTGATCTTCAGATGGTTGCAACCGCATCAAAACTTGACAGAGTATAACCTTGTAGAACATACAAGGTACCATGTTTTACACCTTTCAAAGCCACCTTCAAACCCCTGCAAACATGCATAGCTCCATTTTCACCTTGAAAACTGAATCCCATACTATTTAGAAGACTAAACGACATACAATTTGTCATTGGCGGAACATGTCTAACTTTGTTCAAAGTGTTTTGAAGAGAAATCCCAACAATTCCTCCCTCGACTCAAAAAAATCCCAAAAACATAACACAAACCAAATAATATTAAATAAAATTCTAACAATTTCCCCCCCTTGAATTGAATCTCCAAGAAACCGAATGAAGACAAAAGGATATCTCAGATACAGATGCACTCTGTTGTTCCATATGTACTGGGTGTACGGTGGTTGTGCCTTACAAAAACAGATGCACGAAAGAAGAGTGAGACAGAAGTTCCAATGGTACCCAGATGCCACCAATTAGAACAAATTCAAATAAGAAAGGATTTATCAAACATAATATATTTCACCAAGTCCAACCAGGGAAAAACTTGTGACATAATAGACAAATTTAAGCAAATGCAAACCAGAAAGAATTTACCAGCAGAACAGATGAATGTTAACAAGTTCAACCAGAAAAGAACGTGTCACACATAGCAGGTTATGATTCCCACAGAGGCGACAAAACAAAAAAACTTCTCCAAATTTCCCAACGGATCACCCAAGCTCAGTTTTTTTTTCCTTCTTTTTCTTCTTCATCGTCATTTTGCAACAGAAGTATCTGATCAACCTAAAACTCTGATACCAGTTTGTTATGACAGGGCAGCTAACAAACAAAGAATTAAAATAATAAAACATAGGGTTTTACGTGGTTCACTAACAATGTGTTAGCTACGCCCACAAAACATAAACAAATTTCATTAACAGACACATAAGGGAGATTTCTCAGACCAGAAGAGATGTCTTCAATCTCACACCCATTACAAACAAACTCAGATGGGAGTTTATATAGATCTCCCAAACTACAAAATCCTAAACCAGGATGGAATAATACTAGCATAATCCTATTCCTAAACATAATTGAAATTACTTGATGATAAATCCAAAATAGAAATGGATTGATATTCAAGTCGTATTCTAACATAAGCATTTTTTATAACTTTTGCGTGTTACAAAAACATGGAAATAGAATAGGTTCATGGTGCTTAAAGTACAACCGATGGGTGCCTCTGCCACAACTTGTAAGTGTTTCAAATGTAGCACGTATGTTCTTCTTTCTTAAAGTACAACTGGTATGTGCTTCTACCACAGTTTGTAAGTGCTTCAAGTCTAACTTATCAGTGCTTCTTTTATAATTTGGACGTACTACAAAAACAACTTGGAATCAATACAACTTTAAGGTGCTTAAAGAATAACCTGTAGGTGATTCAACCACACCTTGGAAGTGCTTTAAGTGTAAAATGTTGGCGCTTTCTTTATAACTTGGAAAAACTAAAAAATGGAATAGATTATATAGGTTCATGGTGCTTAAAATACATTTGTTGGTGCTTCAACTACACATTGGGAGTGCTTCAAGTGTATCATATAAGTGTTTTTGTAATAACTTGGACAAGCTATAAAAAAACAACTTGGAATTAGTTCATGTTCATGCGCTTAAAGTAAAACTTGTAGGGCTTCTACAACAACTTGCAAATGCTTCAACGATAACTTGTACGTGCTACAAAAACATGAAAATAAAATAGGTTCATGGTACAACAGGCAGGTGCTTCTATCATAACTTGTAAGTACTTAAAATGTAGTTTAAATGTGCTTCTTTCTTAAAGCACCAAAATTACATTTTCAAGCACCCACACCATTAATTTAATGCACCTATGTACATAAATAGAAACATCTGTGCTCAAAGAAATTTTAAAAAAATAAATAAACGGGCTCAAAATTCCTTAAAAACCAAAAATATCATTTTCAAGCCACCACACTTTTAATATAAAGTACATACGCACGTAAATAGAAGTACCAACGCTCAATAAAATTTTAAAAAATAAAACAAACTTTCCAGAAATTCTTAAAGCACCAAAATACCATTTTCAAGCACCCACACATTTAACTTAAAGCACCCACGCACATAAATAGAAGTACCTACGCTCAATAAAATTTAAAAAAATAAAGAAACCTGCCCGAAATTCCTAACGCACCAAAAATACCATTTTAAGCACCCATGCCTTTAACTTGAAACACCTATGCACATAAATATAAGCACCTGCGCTCAATAAATTTAAAAAAAAAAAAAACTTGCCCAAAATTCTTAAAGCCCAAAAATACCATTTTTCAAGCACAAAATTGGGCTCTACATTAAATATAATTTAAACACAAAATTACGTTTTAGGCTGAATATGATTTGAGAGCTTTGGCTTTCATCAAACACTCAAAGTCTCAACAAATATAAGTTGAAGTACCTTTAACATAACATAAAGGCACCTACAAATAAGAATAGAAGCACCTACGCTTTATGCTCATTATAATTTAAACACAAACTTGCACGAAATTCTTAAAATACCAAAAAAAACAAATTTTCAAGCACAAAATTTTTTTAGCACCAAAAATATCATTTTTAAGCACATACACCTTTAATTTAAAACACCTACACACATAATTTGAAGCACCTACGCTTTAAGCTTAGTAAAATTTAAACAAATTTGCACGAAATTCTTGAAACACCGAAAATACAATTGACAAGTACTCACACCTTTAATTTTAAACACATACGCACATAAATAGAAGCACCTACGACTAAATAAAATTTTCAAGGCATGCGTCCAGTGATACTGTTGCATGGAAACAGATGCAATCCTTTTATTTTGTCAATTTATAATTAGAATAAACATACAGCATATTCAATTTTTAATGAACGTGCCATTAAACCTATTGCCTTGTAGTGTATAGTTTGAATTCCTTATTTACATCAAAGACTCGCCTGCCACGGGTCTCCTTCATGAGCTGTTATAAACCTTAATCGTTGGATTAAAACATTTCAATGGTCTAAATTCAGTCTCACATAACTAGTTTGCCTCACATAACTCTCTTATCTCATCTGAACCATCCCCTAAATATATATTTCCTATAATCTAGTGTTAATTATTTATTGGAAAATCTCTTGTGACACTGTCTCGTTTAAACTATGGTAAGATGAGGAACTAGTCTGCAATTTTTAATACATTGAGAAAAATTTGCGGATCAAACAACTGGGTCAAAAAGGGGTTGAAATTAAGCCTGGCCTTGTTAAGCTTTAGTCCATTTTGAGGTCCGAATGCTGAAAAATTAAGATTTTAAAGGGCTTTATTGGCCCAACATAATGAAAGCAAGAGTATTGCATTTCTCCAATATTCTCCATATATGATTGACCCAAACAGGAAGCTTCCAAATGGTGCTTTTATTTTTTATATTGAAATTCATAAAATTGCCTTACATTTCTTCTTTCTTTGAAAATAGAATGCATTTAAAAAGGGAGAAATATTGTTCACATCAGACTATGAACATGTTTAAAATATAAGATGATTGATAATAGACATATAATTGATTTAAAATCTGGATAAGAAAGGAATACCCGTTCTAATTGGTTTTGTATATATCATGTTCCATATTTGTTTTGGTCTTGTATATCATTCAAGCCACGATTCCATCATTGATCAACTGCATCACCATCAAACTTGATGGTTCCAACTGCTCTCACTAGTGTACTCAGGTTTCTTCTGTTTTACGTATTATTAAATTGATTGATTTTGTTGATGGATCTACTCCCTGCCCCAATCCTCCTTCTAGTTCGGCATCTAAGGAATCCGATGACAAGGTTTCCGAAGTTACCGCTACTCGTGATGCTTGGATTCAATCAAACCAGCTAGCCTAAGTAGCTTTTTTCATCTCTTACTCCATCTGCAATGTCAATAGTTGATGGTGTGGTCACTGCTGCTCAGCTATGGGAGACTTTAGCCACTAAATATTAGAATAATTCCCCTACTCATCTTCTTTATCTCTGTGATCTCTTATATGAAATTCATCAAGATGATCAATCTGTTCAGAATTATTACTCTTGCTTTAAGGACATTCTGGATGAATTGTGTGTTCTGGGTCACAATTATGCTGAAGAAAATATTTTTATATTGTTTTGTCGTGGCTTGAATGATAAATTTCCCATTTTTCATCTGCCCAAATGATTAAGGTTCATTTACCTGATTTGTATACCATTGTGATTGATGCTGAGGTTTTAGACTATTCTCTCAAATCTCGCTCGTCTTCTGCTTCTGGTCCAGTACTTGCTACATTCTCTGCTACTCCACAGGTGTCCGGGCAGCCCAACCGCGGCAGTGGAGGCCACGACTATAGCCAAGTGAGGGTTATCCGAAAAAGAGGTGGTAGTTTCAATTCATCGCCGCCCAGCGGTGGTCCCTCTCCACAAGGTGGCCGTGGTTGTGGCACCTACGTGTGCCAATGGTGTCAACATCCTGATCATCTCGCTGAATAATGCTTCAAGCTTTCCTATGTTTCTCGCGATGATGTTGCAAATACCACAGACACAGCTCAGCCATAGCATTATTACCAATATAATGCAACCCTTGATTGGTACATGGACTCTGGTGCTACCAATCACATGATTGCTTCAGCTTTCAACCAGGATAGCGTCGCTCCTTATAACATTAATCTTCGTGTTTATTTTGACAATGGTTCTTCTTTGCATATTTCCCACATTGGCAATTCCCGAATTCTGATTCACTCACCACACATCACCAAGAATTTATTATTTATTTCCAAGTTAACCAGGGATCTAAATGTTGTTTGTTTTTATGACACTTCTTTCACTATTCAGAACAAGGTTACCAAGGAGCTTGTGGGCCGAGGACACGGTGAGGGAGGTCTTTACGTTTTAGATTATGGTGGTGCTGCTTCAGCTTCTTTTGTTAATTCAAATAAAGCCAAAGCCTCTTTTAAGCTATGACATAGTCAGTTAGGACATGTTCCTTTTTCTATAATGTCATCTTTAAATAAAACTGGTAGTTTGTCAGTTACTAGTTTGCTGTCAAAGTCTCATTTATGTACTTCTTGTGAAATGGCTAAGGACAAGCCTCATTTATTTACTAGTTTGTCAGTTACTAGTTTACTACTGATGGATACATTAAATAAATTAAATAATTAAAAATAAGAAACGTCAACAAACACCACCATTGAATCCTATTGAAACTCAGTAGTGCATGAAATTCCATCTATTTGAATAGCTAGGGACGCCCTCCTGAGAACACCGAAACGCTGCACCACCATCGAACTGCCACCACCGAAACCGGAATCACCCCGACCTCACTATCATCGACCACCTGTAGGTTGGGAAACCATAGCGGGGACCAACGCACGGTCCCATGATGCTAGGTAAATCCCCATCAAGAAATTTCTCTAATATTCACAATTCTTGATAGGGGTGCGTTTTGAACCCTGAACCACTCAGTTATAGAGAGTGTAGATTACCACTAAACCAAACCCAATTCACAATAATTCATTGCAATAATGTTGTTGAAATTTACAAATTACATCAGATGTGCCTAACCTAATTATACCATTTTGTTTAACACTGTAAGAATCCAACATCGTCACAGACTGAACATAGTTGTGTACCTAAACTCACATTCTTTGGTGAAAAACAATGAGCATTCGAACCAATCGTATTTCCTTATCTGCAGCGTCTGCTTCGTCCTACGAGAAGTTTTGGCTACATGAGCCAACTCTAAAGCCATTTGGTTGTGATGAAAGATGTGTGTTTCCCGTATTTGAACGATAATTGTGGCCGGCTACTGACTGAATTGTCATTGTGAAGATTTAGGTATGATGTTTTTGTTTGCCGGATTAGGGCTTTTCCTCGAGTTTGTGTGAGTCACACAGGTTTCCAATTTCGGAACACTATCCGGTGCAAGAATCCCTAACTTCCTAGATAAATTCCAATTGCGGAATGTATGCCAAAAATGTGAAAATTAATTCAGAATCAATTTACAATTAGAACATATAGATTTTAATTGAATTTTTTTTAATTGCAGTGCATTTTGTATTTCGAATGTACTCCCGAATTAGGAACACAGTTCCTTTCTAAACGCTTATCGACATCCGTAAGGGGGTTCCAAGTTCGGAATAGTTATAGGAAAATGTGTACAACTGCATATTTATTTGGGTTAGGTGTACATTAACCAGTTGTTAAACCAGGAATTTCCGACACTCAAACCCACAAAGTTAAACAAGCTATAACACAATTGAGCTTTGGATCTTCCTTTATTGATGTGACATATAGTGTTACGCTTCAAAAGTGTAACAGAAGATTCAGAGTCACGCAAAATGGAACATTGACAGAAAGCATTCATGGTCCAAAGAAAAATGCAACATAAACTGCTATTGTAGCTGCCATAAATTAAAAGGTGATCATTAATTTGAATCAACAAAACGGTAATTGATTCTTCTAATAACAACCAAACAAAAAAAATCAGATTAAAGAGGTGAGGAATATCACTCATGTCTTTGTATCAATAGCCATCGTACATGTTCGGAGTGACTGATGTTGATCCAGCAGGCACAGGGTTGTCACCATTGTTAACATTTATTGAGAAAAAGAATGACAATTAATGGCGGCCATCAACTTACCAGCTTGCTCTGTGGTGAGCCTCTTCAGCTCTTCCATCGAATCCTTCAAGTGTTCAAGTTCATGCAAGCTAAGTGGGCGAGGATACTCATCCCGCCACCAACAGAGGCAGTTATGCGTGGCGGCTCTTCGGAGCATCCCATCAAGTAATTCGCCCCTCCTCTTCGCCAACTCCAACTCACTTTCAATAAAAGTTAATTGAGAGTTTAACTCCCGAACCACGCTATTGTCCTGGTGGGCAATGGCGTGGCGGCCTGAGTGCTGCGGAGGAGGGTTCAGATACTTATCGATGATGTAATCGACGTTGGGGGTGCCGAAGGAGAACACTTTCCCAGCCGGAGAAAAAACTACGAGGGCCAACTCCACATCGCATAGAGTGCTGAGTTCGTGCGCTTTCTTATAGAGACCAAAGCGGCGCTTTGAGAAGGTAACTTGGAGATGACTTTTTTTCTCTATTTTTGCAATCTTGATCTTTTGACGACCCATGTTAGGTTTTTTGGCCATAGCCAAAAGATTCTAGGAGAATGGTATAGTTATGGGTTGATTTTTGTTGCTATGAAAAAAGATGAAGAATTTATAGGGTTGAGAGAATGCATGTAACCTTGATGAATAAATTAATTACTTGATTTATCATCCCTGATTTAGGAATTAAGAAAATCTTGTGTTTAACTTCTAAAATGAATATTAGAAGTTACTTTACTTGTTTCTATTGATGGCCATTATTAAGATTATTAAGATGGGGGTTTAAAACGTTATTCTACAAGTTCCAAAGTCAACCCCTTATTTTCTTTTTCTTTTCGACATAAATTTCAAGTTATTCATATTGTGAACAGTTAACTGTTCCTTTATCAGAAATTTATGACCATAATGTTATTGAATTATGTTCTGTAATATGTTTACAGATGAAGATTTCTATTTTGTTTCATTTTCTCAAAAAAAAAACTTTCGAAAATGAGAAAGTGTAATAGAATAGATGAATTAGAGAAAGGAAGTTTTTTTTTGTACCTATCATTTTACATATCTGATTCTACCTTGTATACCCTTTGTACTCTCTATATATATGAATACACACAGCCACAATGATTTGTGGGTTTTACATTCTATCATGGTATCAGTCAGGTCTCTCTAAATATTCCTAGTTTTTTTCCAAAATTTTTGAATCCTCTCCCCTTCGATTTTCGATCTCCTAGCTGCACCCACCCGCCGCTCACCCGCCGTGGTCCGACCGCCATCAATTCCTCTTCGTCAGATTCGGCCGATCGGATCTGTCCACCGCCTCACGCGCCCGCACGTGCCTTCCTGCCGCCGATTGCCGGATTCCACGCGACGCTGTCGTGACCTTCACGCGCCAGTGCCTGTAATCTCGCTCCGCACTTGTTGCTCCGTCCCTGCACAAGAGATAAATCAGTCGTCCACTAATGTTAATGTTGCTGCTAACTAAGTGCTTTATTTGTGAATACCGAACCCATAGTCATCGTTCTGCGGTCAAGGATCCGGACTGGGTTGCTGCTATGGATTCTGAGATGAATTTTTTTCGCGCTCAACA
Source organism: Rubia balearica (assembly GCA_032355405.1). NCBI lineage: Eukaryota > Viridiplantae > Streptophyta > Magnoliopsida > Gentianales > Rubiaceae > Rubia > Rubia balearica. Next base: position 3,704 of record JAULKJ010117372.1, on the reverse strand, counting down.
TACATGGGAGTTGGTTTCACGTCCTCCTAATGTTAATGTTGTTGGTTTAAAATGGGCGTATTGTTTGAAGTACAAATCTGACGGCTCACTTGATCGACATAAGGCCAGGTTAGTTGCTCAAGATTTTTCACAATTACCTGGTTTTTAATACGATCATAGTTTTAGTCCAGTGGTGAAGGTATCTACTGTTCGTACTATTTTATCTATTGCTGTCACCCGCAATTGGCCTTTGAGACAGCTTGATGTCAAAAATGCCTTCTTAAATGGCATTTTTTATTCACCGGCTTACATGGAGCAGCCTGTTGGTTATAAAGACCCAATGCATCCCCATCATGTTTGTAGTCTATGCAAGGCCATTTATGGTTTGAAACAAGCGCCCCGTGCCTGGTTTCAACCTTTCAGTACCTTTTTTATAGGCTTGGGTTTTGTGTGCAGTTCTGCACATACCTCTTTTTTTTCTCCCAGGCTGCATCTTTGCTCTATTTGTTGGTTTATGTTGGTAGCATTATTCTTACCGGGAATGATGGTCATCTTATTCTAAAGTTTATTGATCGCGTTGATCAGGAGTTTTAGATTATCGATCTTGGAACTTTACAATATTTCCTGGGATTGGAGGTTGTTCGTAATTCTGATGGCTTATTTCTTGGGTAAGCACGGTATGCCAAGGACATTTTATTGCGTGTCGGAATGCAGGATTCGCCACCGGTTGTTATTCTCTTTGTTGCCTTTTTGCAGTGTTCCAGTGCTACTGGCAAGCCATTCCAAAATTCCACACTTTATCGTTCTTTGGTTGATACACTACAGTATTTATCTTTCACGCATCCTGATATTTCTTATGCTATGAATGCGGTCAGCCAGTACATGCAGGCTCTTATTGATGACCATTACCAAGCTGTTACTCGAATTTTGCGTTATGTTCGTTGCACTATGCATTAGGGTTTTCAGTTTCGTAAGAATTCTTCCATTTTTCTAGTATTGGGTTATTCTGATGCTGATTGGGCTCGTTGTATTGATACTCGTAGGTATACTTATGGTTATGCCATTTTTCTTGGGGGTAATCTAATTTCATGGAGTGCAAAGAAGCAACCTACGGTCTCTCGTTCATGCTCAGAATCATAATACTGGGCTATGGCCAATTCTGCTACGGAGCTAGCTTGGTTGATGAATTTACTTCGGGACTTGCGTCTCTTTCACTGCACCACCTATTTTGCTGTGTGATAATAATAGTGCTATATTTCTTGCTCAATATCAATGTTTCTGGTAATGAAAGTTTTCTTATTATAGATGAAGTGTGATATGGGATATACAGCTGGATCTTATGATCGCTTCGTACTGATTGTTTCTGGTGATGAAAGTTTTCTTATTCTAATAGTTAAAAATGGTACTCCCTCTTTCCCAGCCATATCTGCACACTTTCCTTTCTAGGCAATCCCAACCAAATCTGCACACTTTGAAAACTTTCCTCATTTGGCAAAAAAATGACAGCCAAATTTCCCATTTTGCCCTCAACGAAATCTGAAAATTACAAGCATTACCAAGCATTTCACCACTTTAATTACACACCCATCCAACACATATTTTAAATCAGAATTTCCAATCTGAAATTCGGTTAGGAAGCGGAACACAATAAATTCATATCTGCCCAACTGCGTTTACAATAACTTCTCCGTTCTCTTAAGCCCATCAAAAATTTCTTGATCAGAGGGAGAATCACGTGACTGCTTTATAGCTCAGCCTTCCATTCAAAGCAACACTATCTACCTCTCTTTGTCATTTCCATCTGCCTTTTTCTCTCCCCCCCCATCTGAAAACCCTAGATCTGGTCTGAAGGCTCTCATCTTCACTGATTTAGCTTCGTCCCCAGTGTTCCGTCTTCCCCATTCACTCTGAAAATGGCCGAAAAACCATTGTCTCCGTCGCCAGATGTTGCATCTTCCCTACAAACCCTAATACCAATCCCGTCGTCCTCCTCCGGCGTTTCATGTCACGGTTGCTCCGGATGGTATATGTCCGACACTTATTCACCGGTGGAGTTTGTTCCCGAGATGGAGGCGGCTGATGCCACCTCTGCCTGGAGGCCTGACGCCACCTCGAATGAGCTATCGGTGTTGTGGACCTGTCGCAACCTCTGTGGAGCACATCTGGTCAAACAAAGCTCCGATGGCGGTCCGATTAGCTTCCCGTTAGCGAATGTCGCAAGGAATGAAGCTTTTCGAGTCCTTGCCAGTGGAGCGGTGATGGTTGACCGGTGTGGAACAGCGGCCGACGTTCGGTGTTCCCCGTATCAGGGCTCCCCTGAAGAGCTCCGTGGCGGCTCACCATCTGCCGACAGAGGTGACTCCATCCACTCAGATGATACTGAAAAGGGGTCTAACAAAATGTTGCATTTGTTGGTCCCTGGATACAGAGAAATTCGGAGACGGGAAAGATTAGAAAAAAATAGGGCAAAGAAAGATTGAACAAGGGTTCGGCCCATCTTCATTTAGAAGATAATTTCTTGCTCCCTTTGTTTTTAGCATATTCAGGGTTATTGTTTCTGGCTTTGATTGTATTATACCCTGACTATTGGTTAATAAGGGTTTAGGAATGTCCCCTTGTTTTGCAAACTGATCATGGAAATGTACCGTGACCATTTCTGGCTGTATATTTCAGAGTGCTACCTATCCTGGTTGGTTGGAGGAAAAAGGGGACAGTACCCTAATTTCTGATATTAAAGCATCTTCCCTGGATGTACCGCTTCAAATTGTTCAAGTACTGAAGACAATAAAAGTCGCCAATCAGGTGATACCTTTCTTTACCTGTCATTTTTAGTATTCCTGGCATGTTGGTTCCATTGCCTCTTATGTGTTTGTGACTACATCTGGCCTGTTGGTGCTATTATATTTCTGATGTGAATGAAATGTTGTGGCCTTGTTGAGTACAAAAATGAGTTTCATAATGCTTACTGTAAAATATTTCTCTGTGGTTGACATCTTGGTGACTGGTTGGGTTTTGCCTATTCTCCGGTTTTGTCCAAACTAATCATGTTGTTTGCTCCTGCTGGTATATTCTGTAAAGCATCCTCCCTCCGTCTTCAGTACCTAATCTTCCATCTTGGTCTTACATTGTGTAGAGTCCTAGATTTATTTGACAAATTCATCTTCCCTGACTAGTTTTGTGTGATAAATGAAAGAATTAAAGGAAAAATATAAGAAACACAAATGTTTTAAAACATAACTTCGGTTTTGCATGCATAGCATTACACTTAAACGGGGTTGGCTTTGAACATTTCGATCACACCAAAAGCGAAATGTTCAAATGCTTCCAAAAATTTCCTTGAAACCAACCCCAAAAATGTATAGATGTCATCTTCACTAGTTCCTAATACCTAGGGCATGTATCAGTGGCAGAATTTCTGCAGTTTCTCCCAGTACTATCAAGTGTTGAATGTTGGCCCTCACATCTTCCTCATTCGTAGTTAGCATCCTTGGCAGTGTCTCTTCCCTTATCATCATGTCCTTATTCATGTGCGGAAGCTTGTAGTTGTTGCCACCATTTACTTTGATTATCTCTAACATTGCTTCCTGATGAGTGACAAATACTTTGTTGAGTGTAGAAGCATCTTCCCTCGCATGTGCATTGAACACTGCTTCTAGGAGCTCAACAATATTGCTTGAAACCTGCTCTTGTTGTAGGAACTATATAGAGTTAAAAACCCTAAATCC